>PNEQ01093011.1:0-65203 GCA_003012365.1 Medauroidea extradentata | reverse complement strand
TAGTGCTCATGTACCTATCAGTATAAAACAATCAGTAACACCGCCGAGTGGGATCATTAACAGTACCTGGACAGACCACCCCCTGAGTGTAAGAGTCTCGAAGTGTAATACTGGGGAGTATTGCTGGCGCCCACCCTAACATCTCATATAACATCTAAATTAAATTGATCTCATCCCGCTCGAGAGAGAGTGTCAGTAGGAGTACATTTATGTTTAATTTCCTGATGAATTTGACAATAATCAAGATATAATTAATGCTAAGAGCGGAGGAAACAGGAGATCCTCGACAAAACCCACCCACCAGCAGCATTGTTTGATATGATTGCTACATGCAAAAATCCGGCTGTGACCAGGAATATAACTCAGATTGCCTTGATTGCTGGCTCAAGCTCTTGCGCGAAGCCAAGACGACCAGTCGGTCAACACAGATCGGTCAGAGCTCGTGTCACTAAAACTTATGATGAGTTTATTGAGGATCTGGTTACAAAGCTAACGAACTTAAAGAGATATTATTTTGTAGGGAAAACTCAATCTGCACACCTCAAAACCAAAACTGAGAACTTGGACTTTGCTGAAAGAATCATCCTTGGAGATTTTTCGGAAAACTTTTCTTTTCTTGTACAAGATGCTATTTAAGGATTCCATTGGGTGAATGATCAGGCTACCCTACATCCTTTTATCTTATATTACAAAAATCCGATAAAAGGTTCTGTGGAATCCAAATGCTTTTGCTTCATAATTAACTGTTTGAAGCATACAAGAGTTATGTTTTTTAACAGACACTAATATATAAACTGAAAGAGGATTTTCCGCATATAGTTAAAGTTGTATAATTTTCATACGGTGCAGGGGGCCAATACATTGATAAAAATAACTTCATTAACCTATATTATCACCAGACTGACTTCCAGTTTTAAGCTGAGTGACACTTCTTTGGCACATCACACGGTAAAAGTCCATGTGATGGCATTGGCGGGACTGTCAAACACCTTGTTACGAAGGCATCCTTACAAAAAGCCATAACTGGGCAGATACTAACTGCAGAAGATATGATTGCCTTTTGCCAAGCAAATATAAAGGGCATAGCTTTCTTGTAGGTGTAAAAAGAAGAAGTCATTTCACATCAAGCATTCCTGGAAGAGATTAAAAAACTCCAAAAGAGTTCCAGGAACTAGACCAAAGAATAAGTTTTTACCATCTGGTCAAGGATATATTAAATGCTTTATCACATCCAAATCAGTCAAATATGAGGATGTGACGATTGAGCGCAAATTAGACTCTACTGCCAACGTGGTAACAGTGTAAAGAATTAACGAAAGAGATTTTGTTGCATGCATCTCCAATGAAAACTGGTAGATTGCTGAGGTTGTGCAAGTGAGTAGGAATGAAGAAGATTGTGATGTTCATTTCTACCATCCACATGGTTCAGCTTTCAGCTGCTTAATTTTTAAAATTGAGAAGTGACAAAGTGCGGATGTCACTTGTCAACATTCTACATGTTTTAACAGTGAGTGAATTTTCAATTATGACTGGAAGAGGAAGACATATTGATGCCAACATTGGAAATGAACTTAATGAAGCACTGCAAACAGACTCCGATCCAAGAAAAAATTGTTAAAGAACTAAATACTGCTAATATATATCTTTCTTGTAGCTGTGTTGTTGAATATTTCCTGGGTTTGTGGATAACGTTAACTTCTGTATGTACTTGTTCCAAGTCAAAATGGCCGATAATATGATGCTAACAGCTAATGTACTGAAATAATCTCAGATGAACAGAGAAATAATTTTATTTATAGTGTCGTATTTTCATAAAGTTGAATCGGTTGTAGTGAAAATTACTAATTACTTAAACTTGTTCATTTACAAGATTATCAGCACATGTAACACACATGTATATGAAGGTTAATACATTTTTGTGTTAGCCTAACTCATATAAATTGTCATTTAAAATAAATTAACAATTAACAAAAAAAATTTAGGGTCATGATTGCTTCGCGCAAGAGTGTGGGCCTGCAACCAAGGCAATCTGAGTTCTATTCCTGGCCACACCCGGATTTTTGCACGTAGTAATTATACCAAATGATGCTGCTGGTCGGTGGGTTTTCTAGAGGATCTCCTGTTTCCTCCACTCTTAACATTAATTATATCATTATTATTGTCAAATTCATTACGAATGTAATTATAAATGTACTCCTACTGAACTATTTTACTTGTACATAATTTCTATATTGAAATAGAACATCGCCTATTAAGGGCGCAGTTTTCTACGTCTTTTTTTATTTTTACATTTGTACCAGACATTTTTTTCTTATTTCATACATAAATTGTAATTAAATCTTCCTCTTAGGAAATTTTTTTATCTCTCATAGTTTTTGCGTAATGAGTCGTAAATGTCAAAATTTGGACTTAAAACGTTTTAAGTATGCCACTAAAACCAAGTGACATACCAAACTGAAAAATATTCACACTATATAACAATGTTGTAGGCTATTATTATATGATATTGATAGGCCTATTTTTACAATTTTCATTTCAAAATTCCACATTTTTTATTAAATACAAAAGTATTTTAATTTCTCTTTTAATAAATGTCAAATCATAGCCTACAACAATGTTATACACTGTGAATTTTGTCGGTTTGTTTAGTCAGTTGGTTTTAGTGGCGTACTTAAAACCATAACTTGCAAATTTTGACGTTTACGACTCATTACGCAAAAACTATGAGAGATACAAAAGTTTTCTAAGAGGAGGATTTAATCACAATTATCTGGTACAAATATAAAAATAAATGAAAACGTTTAAACTGAAGTGAACCATGCCCTTAAGATAGTAAATGTTAATTTTGTGCTAAATTCTGGATTTTTTATTTCTCTTATTTTACAAAATACCCTCACCAATTTTATTTATGTAAAAGTACCTCAACAGAATTACATTGTGTGTAAATTTCACATTTATTTTGTGTGTCCCACATAACCAAAAAACCCAATGAAAATTGGAAATTGTAGGAAATTTCTAATTTTTAACACCTTATCATGAAAAATTTTTGGTTTGCGGCTGGCGGGAAAAGTTAATTTTGTCGGTAAACTTCAGAATAGCACCGTAATATTAAAGGAAATAATTTCTTCTAAAGTTTGATTTTCATCTCTCAAAATATGTATCAATGAAAGGAAAACATTTCAGATTTTTTTTAAATTGTGCAGAAATCAAATAATTTTTAATTGGATGAAATATCTTGGAATGACCCTTTTATTTTTTTTTCTCGTTACAGAAATGTAAATAATTTGAAGTGAAAACTTCATAGCTATGAGATTTATCCTTCTATGGGCAAATATAACAGGGAAATAGTAATTTAAATTTAGTCCCCAGTCAACAGGATCTACCTCCATGGCCAAAGAAAATAATGCACTAAAATTATTAAAATAGTGCAGCAGCCGTTAATATTCCTTGGAATTAGAGGGAAAGGAATCCATCTTCTTTAGCAGTGTATGTTGCTGTTCTCAAATCAATGTGCTACTCTGATATTTGTAACTCGGATATAAACTTGTACTTCGCAAAGTTCTGTTTGTATACTCCATGGACATTATAAGAAAGGTAGGAAACACTAATTTATTTTCGTTATCTCATTGCACATTTGAGTTGTACAGTTTCATAACCTCAACAACTGAAGCAATTAAAAACCTTACTTTAGTCTCCTCCGTGGACATCTCCTCCATGGACTATGATGGTGTACGGAGGGTACACTGATTGTTTAAAGAGAATACAAATGTAAAAAAATATTTTCTTGGAATTCTATCAGCTTATTTAATACAACTGCTGTGGTCTTTCTTGTTTTTCAAAGATGGCACCCTCAAAAAAGAAATAAAAGAACCAGTCAGATGCTCAAATTCAGAAACTGAGAGAACAGAAAAACTTAGCATGAGACTATTGAGACAGAAGTTACTTGAAAACTCTACTTTGTATGAAGAGGCTAAGGGGAAAGAGATAATACGTTATCACCAGAGGATAGCATCTGGAAAAATTAAGACTATTGAAACGATGAGTGACCGTGAAAAAAGAGCAGCAAGAAATATCTGGAAAGATAAAGCAGAAAGTTACTGTAAACAGAAAAAACACCAGAAGAATATTGAGCAAAAACAGAAGAATGTACAGCAACAAATAAACCTACCACAGTAATTAACAAAAAAAGAAGAAAATCATAAGAGTGGGACAGAAAGAGGAAGGAAAATGCTTAGAAGACATTGATACAAGCTACAACAAAAGGTGGAGGCACTGGAAGATGGAAAAAAAAAAACCAAAGAATGTTAGAAAAATACAAAAAAAGATTGAGTAGGTTAAAGAAAAGGAAGCGGATTAAAGACGAAAGTCCAAGAAAGAATGCTCAACGACTCCTGGAAAGTCAAGCGAAAAACAGTGAAAATGAAGTAAACAAAAAACTATTTGCAGAAGTTGTAAGCAAACAAATACAGCACAACTTTAAGAAGCAAAAATCACCCAAAGTTAAATGAGCTATGGTAAGAGTTTTAAGTGGAAAAATAGTGCGAAAATATCATTTCTTGAATTATTTGGGTACACTTACTTCAAAAAAAGGAAACCATTACAAGAAACAACCTGAAGAAGCAAAAGCGTTTATTAAATGACACATTTCAGAACCAGCACAAGACCTTCAAAGAAGAATGCCCCCAGTACCAGAATTTGAGCTACCCGACATTTTGCAGACTTCAACCTTTTTGGGTTGTGTTTCCGAAGGTATCTGAAAGATAAACATGCATGTGCAAAACACATGAAAATATGCTTCTGTTAGTAAGAAAGATGAATACCCTGGACATGATTGAAAAGAAAACACCAGATGATGTTCTTAGAACACTGTGTTATGACCTTAAAGATGTAGCACCCTTAGAACATCTGTGTATTAATTGCAAATCAAGACAAATACAGACTAAAGAAGATTATGATAACCGTCCCGTGTTTTCCAAAGGTGGACTACCAAAAAAGTCCATGTACAGTTAAAAAATGAAATCAAATTTTGTATAAAAATTGTCAAAGTTATGGAAGAAGGTTCTAAAAATCAGTTAGCATTTCCTCAAGAGAAGTTATTCCTTTCATGGTCCATGTGTCAAACATATGCCACCAATACCACTAGTGAAGGAACCAGAGGAGAGAGAGCCAAAACAAACAGAACCAGCACAAGGCAAACAAGGGTCAACAAGAGACCGCTGGGTCAGGGGGAGACGACGGCCCGCTGAACGACGCGCACTTCACGGTGACCGTGGAGGAGATAGAGGACGAAGTCGAGCGACGCCTGCGGAGATTTTCTCCCTTATAGTGGGAGGACCACACGGGGCCACAAGAGCCCGGGGAGGAAGCGCCACGACGCTGGCCGGCGCCAACGCAGGAAGCGCCGAAAACCCAGCGCAACAGGGGGGAACCACAGCTGCAGCCAAGACGGCTGTTGAACCCACCCCCCTCCTTGACCACCGCTAGCCCTCCCGGCTGGCGCGAGACCCAACACACCGTCGCGCACACCCCGATGACGCCAACTGCAACGCCCACGCTATGGCAGCCCAGGGCACGCCATCAACGCCGAAGACGCAGGCAACACTGCGCGACAGGGGGAAAACACGGCGGCGGCCCGGACGGCCGTTGAACCCGCCCGCCCCTCGACCATCGCTAGCCCTCCCAGCTGGCGCGAGGCCCGACGTCCCACCATACCTACTCCGGCGCCAACCCTCCAACGCGACGACGTACCACCTCCGACGCAACCCTCCCGACGTCAGCCAGGCTGTTGCCCGCCGACGCCTTGGGCGAACCGGGGAGAGGGACACAGGTGCAGGGGTCGTTGAGTGTCGGATTTGGGCTGTTGAAGGGGGGGGGGGGCATTTGTCATCGTACTGCGGGAGCCCAAACGCCAACACACGACAAGGCTGTGCACCTGGGGCCCACTCCCCGGCACGCGCAATGGCGCAGACGAACAATTGCCAGCCATGAGGGCAGTTCAGTTGTCGTACGAGTCGAAGTTACCCGACGAGTGGAATCCACCCCGCAGTACATCAGAGTAGTGTCCAGCGACAGCTCCTCCCCCCTCACCCACACCGCTATGTCTATGAGCGGTCACTCGGCAGTGACGTCACGAACGCCTGGCCAAACTAGCCAATTGAGCGTTTTAATATTATATAAGAATATACATAAACAGTATTCTGCATGCATAATAAACGTAATAATTTTTCTCAGTGATTTTTAATGTATGTCTTGTTATATTTTAAGAGGGTGGTTACTGAGCATTAGTTGCTAAGTAGTGTGTAACCCCCGTTTTTCCGGCAGCCATGACAGTGTACCTCCAGACGTTGTCCACTGCAGACATGTGTGTGGCGAACTCCTTCCCGCGTGGCTGAACTACAATCTGTAATCAACTGACATCGATAGTGCTGAAGTCTATTTCTTTAATTTTACCGGAACATCTTTTATTTCATAGTTTCACGACCTGCGGAGAGTATAATATTAACGTCCTGAATTGTGTGTTAGTCTGTGATTCCCGCCACGTGGGCCAGACGCTTTAACGTAACATTTAAGGGACGGGCCTTCTCCCGCAATCAACGTAAAAATAGAATAGTGCTACTAATTATGAATGCTGCCGCCTAGCGCAACGAGAGCCACGTGCACGCAAAGAGACTTGCGCCTTTTCCTCACGCACTCACACCAGAGCGTATCACTCCACCCTTGTAGCTCCCTGCTAGAATACCGTAGTCTGCTCAGCAACCGTGTGTGTAATAACTTGTGTCAGCGTAATAAATAGGTTACGCTAACCTGACGCCCCGAAAGTTGCCTACATCATTTCAGTAGTATCCTATGTTCTACTCCGCTAACATCTAAGATTCAAGCGAGTAAGTAATTAAACATTTTTCAGCTATCACCAACACCATTTGTTTTCCCCTTTCTTTTATCGCCGCCTCGTCTAGGGACCGCCACAAATGTCACACGCCCCGACTCATGCTCTACCGACCTGGACGGGTTCATGTCCAGGTGGCGCCCATCTACCACCCACGGCACGTAATAATTAATAATTAAGCACTCCTAGACAGGCACACTGCGACATTGGGTGGCTGTTTGTCAGAAGAATTGAATGTGGAAGAAATTCACTGGCATTTCAGCGAGGGTGCTCCAGATGGAGTTGGGGCAGCTCTGAAAGAAACAGCAGATGGCTTGGTATCACATCAAGTTGATATTCCAGATTGTGACACGCTAGTTCCTCTTCTGCAACACCACTGCAAGTGTGTATCAGTGAAACAAGTTTACGAATCAGTAATAACCAACATTGACAAGCACATACCAAAAAACATTCCAGTGTTCAAAGGCACAATGAAGATACATGTAGTGGTATTCAAGAAGGGATCTCAAATTCTGCAAGTTAGATGTCTCTCGTGCACTAGCTGTGAAGCTGGTCCATGTCATCGTTATAAAATGGGATTGATTCCACTATCGGAAATGTACTGTATCCTTTTTAGACTGTGGTACTTTTTGAGACCTAAATTTTAATGTATGCTTTTTAATTTCTTAATTTTTTTTCTCCTTCTAGTTGGACAATTTCTCTGATCTGCTGGTTTTCTCAAGGAATTCTAGTTTTCCCGCTCTTGCATTTCAGCGCTGCTCCATACTCATTTCATTCACCCTTGTAGTCATAAGATCTCAAGAACCTAGATGTTGAGAGCTGCCCAAATCACTACTTCCACCTTTAGCTTTGTGAATTGTTTTCATTAACTATACTCAACAGATCATAATACATCTACCAAAGAGCAACCAGTTTGTTTTTATTCTCAAGACACCTCTGAGTCTGATTTGGAGTTGCATGCCAATTTTTGCAGTGGTGAAAGCAGAAACGATAGAAGACTCAGATACCCTGAGATTTATAGTTCATGTGATTCGGCGTCAGACTCTGAATCAAATTACTAACAACATTATGAAATTAGGCTAAAACATAATGATTATTTGATTGTTAAAGTTTCTGGAAGGAAAAGTGAAAAAAATTATATTGCAACCGTGACAGAATGTCTTTCTGAGAAAGAGTTTAAGTTAGTTTCATGACAAAATGTGCACAATCAGCCACAAAGTTTATCTTCAGTGAGGAACAAGAATTCATAACCAGTTCTAAAGACATTGTACAAATTCTGAATCAGCCTGTTCTTAACAGTCATTTGTGTACATCTTTCATGATATTTCAAAGCAGTGCAATTTAGGCAAAGTTAAATTAGAATAAAGTTATGATATTGGGATCCTATAACAATTTTGGTTAAAAAGATTGTGTGTTTTATTTGCTGACAATTAATTAAGGGTTAAATAAGTGTTTTCTTTACACCAAATTGCCAAACATTTTTTTTTTTTTCTTTTTTTTTTCAGGTTCAATCTTTATCAAACTCCTTTGGTCTTGTTCATATGTTCTAATCTGCATTTGTGTGGTACTTGGATCCTTTATCATAACTACATACAATTTTGATTATGTGACTCTGAACTATCATCTCTCCTCTGTGGACATACACGTCCACTCCATGGACACTGAATAAAACATAACATTAAATATTTAATTAAACAACTGTAGAAAAACTTTACCAGTTACTTGGTAAAGTTTAGTTACATCAATAAAAAACAGGTAAGTACTTATTTACTTTATTTTTGTATATTTCATACAATTTTTTTTTCTTTTTGATTTTCCACCTTTTTCAGAGAATGACCCATCTAGAGGCTGTCCCAGAAAAGTCTATCATATGCGTAAGAGAGTTACGTTGTGTTGCCTGGAAAGTGACTGTTTACACAGGAAGTCTACATTAATGATAACATTTTAGTATTTTAACTGTATTTTTTTATATCCAAAATTATATAAAACTATTCTAAAAACACTGTCTGGGCTCTCATAGTTAGCAAACTCACAACTCCCCAAAGTTAGGCTTTGCTACACTAGTAGACTAGTGAAGGCGAGCAGCACTTGCATTCCATCAGCAATTTATGCAAACATTAGGCGTAGGTCCACGTGAAGATAAACTCACCTGATGGCAGCATTTATCTTTAAGATCTTTAATATTTGTGAGTTCGCTCATTTTTCAACCATTCTGCGGCTACAGCCGACCATATGAGGGCTGTCTCATCACAATGATAAATAAACAAATGGTGTAATTTTAAGTAATACATGGATTGAACAGTAAATTTATTCATAGATTTACTGATCTACAATGATGAGTACACAGAGTGTCCAGCAAAAGTGGGAGATCAATTTCCAGTACATTTCCCGTACATTTCCCACATTTCTTGAGAAATTCCAGTACAGTGCTTTAAACGTGATACAATGTTAACTTGTGCTACCAAGCAGACTACAGACATGCCAACAATTATGAGTCAACCGTGATTGTTACAATTTTCTGCTTGCTATTACGCATTTACGAATGAAGAATTAAAAATAACTATTTTGATGTTTTTATTATTTTCGTAAAGTACCCTGCATTTCGAAAATATGCTGCATTACGTGAATTTGATTGTTTGTCGATCTTCATTCGAAATACTTGATTGTCGACCTTCGTTCGATAACCTTGATCGTTGAGAATCAATCTCCATGTCAGCATTTGTTTGTTTGGTTCGTTCAGCCATTTTCCAACTGCCATTGTGCAATGAATTTAAGACGGGGAATCTTCAGTTCCTAAATCCAATCCATGTGATAGTCGTTTTTACGTTTAAGGTTAATTTCTGTACAAAATTGTTTGATGACATTGTTTCGCTTATTTGCCATTAAGCTGCGTAATGGAAGTGCTGTGACGTATTTTTCTGTACTGTAGAAGAAAGTTTCGGCGTGTTTAAAGTTTAAAAATGAAATGATTTCTCACACAGTGTGGCAGTAGTGCGGGTGCTGATGACGAGGAAACTACAAAAAAACCAAAGGTTGTGCAGAAGTACAAAGGAGAATATACAAGTGAGTGGCCATGCTTACTTCGTTCTTCGAAGTCTGTCTCTCACGTGTTCTGTGTTGTTTGCACTCGTGATTTATTTGTGGCGCATGGTGGAAGAGACGATTGCAGTAAACACATGAGTAGCAAAATGCATGCCGATTTTACGAAACTTCCAGATTCCAATAAAAGCGTGACATTTTTAAAAATGCTGAGGATAAAAATGCTGTAACCAATGCTGAGTTGTTTACAACTTTTCTATTTGAACATAACCTGCCTCTAACTTGTAGCGACCACTCTGGTGAACTGTTCAAAAAGGTGTTTCAAGATTCAAAAATAGCTGCTAAATATGGCTGTGCTGGAACAAAAACTTGTGCTGTAATTCGGAGTTTAGATAAATCAACAGATGAAACACTAACAGAAATAATTAAATCTCAACACTTCTCCTTTGCTACAGATGGCAGCAATGATTTAAATGATACGAAACTGTACTCAATAGTAGTTTCTTACTTTGATGTAGAAATAGGTCATACTGCAACAGTCATTCTAGCTATTCAGGAGTCTCACAATAACACAGGGGAAGGAATTTTTAAATTATTAAATGGTGATTTGAGGAAGAGGCAAATTCCGTGGGATAATTGTGTGGGTTTTTCTTGCGACAACACAAGCACTATGACTGGTGTATCTAAAGGTGTCAGTTCATTTCTGTCAAAAGAAAATGAAAACATTTATGTGCAAGGGTGTGCATGTCATCTTGTGCACTAAGCTGTTCAAAAAGGTTGTGGAGGTCTGAAAAATGTAAATGTAGAACAATTTTTTATAGACATTTATTACTACTCGCAGAAAAGCTCAAAAAGACTACATCTTTTGAAGCTGTGTCAAAAGGTCTTTGGTTTAAAGTCTCACAAAATTTTGAAATATGTGTCGACTAGATGGCTGTCACTTTTGCAGTGCATTGATAGAGTCATGGAGCAGTGGGACCATCTGAAAATGTACTGGTTTGAAGTTTCAAAAAGTGAAAGAACAGTTTGAAAATCCCTCTACCAAATTTTACCTTTTGTTTCTAAGCTCTATTCTTCCAATTTTCAACTCTCTTAATGTATTTCTTCAGCAAGAAAACCCATTCATTCATAAACTTCATTCAAAGCTGAACAGTTTTTTTTTTGTTGATTTTATTGTTTGTTTTGTTAAAGCTTCTTCAGTTCCACAGTATGAGAAAGATTTGTTTCAGGTAAATTTTGCCAACATTAAAATGCAGAAAAGTGATGCGGAACTAGTCACAGGAGCAAAGAGTAGAGCATACACAAAGGAAGTACATTTGAATGATGAGAGACTGAAGCTGTTTTATGCTGATGTGAGATAATTTTACACAAAAATTTGTGAATACATTGCTAAGAAGTGGCCAGTTAAAACGAAGTTTCTAGAACATGTGGAAGTTTCTGATGTTTGTAAACGAAAAGTCAAAAATTTTTTTTCGAGTTCTTGGTTGACCAGTTTCCAAAGGTGCTCACTCAAGATGAAAGTGAATTATTGGAAACAGAGTTTAGCCGCTTCCAGTTTGATTCATTTTCTGTATCTAACAGTGACAGGGTTGACGAAATCTGGTTTAAGATATCCATGCTTACAGATTCATCTGGAATGAAAAAGTACTTGTCTCTTAAGTAAGTTGATGATGGCAGTCTCTTAATTCCACACATCAATTCCACAACGGATAGAATATTTAGTTTAGTGAGGAAAAACAAGACAGAGTTCAGAGCAAATGTGAACACAGAACTTCTCAGTGCTCTGTTAGTTCATAAAATGCAGCTGATTTCCAAGAATAAATTACGTCATCAAGCGACATTCACAAAGTTGCAACTGCAAGATGCAAAGCGAGCCACTAGACTTTACAACTTGAAGAGTGTTGCATCAACTTCCACCCAAAGTTCTTCCATTGACGCAGCTAACACAGAAGAGGCATTTGTTGACAAGAATCTGTAGTTGATAAGTGTATCTTACGTGTGTTACTCGTAATATGTGGCATTATTCAGTTTGTCACTTTAAAAAATTGTTGTAAAACAATATTAAAAATTTCTGCTAGGAAAACTGCTGAAATAGCACAATTTTGCACCTTTTAATCATAATTTTTTCGGGGGAGGGCCACCCGGACCCCCTGCTTTCATACCTGGGAACAGTGAAAAGTTGTACGTTACACCCTTCCCCCAAACTCACATTTCCTAGCCATTACTAATTACTCTTTCTGAAAGTTGGCATCTCCGAGACTAACGATAACCATACAATTTTTATGTTATTTATAAAGGTGGTGAAGGTGTGTAAAAATATTATTTGTCTAGTATTTAATTAAAATAATTTCCTTTACACAGATTTGTAAATTGATTGAATTGTCGAAAGTCCTATTTTGTTGCATGTGAAGGTTCAATCCATGTGAACAACACCGGAGTGTGTATGAATAGAATTGTTGGAAAAAATTTATAAAACATGAGGGACCAGCATAATATTATATTTATTATTGTTTAGACAGTCTTAAATCAGACACGTTTCTTGGAAAAACTGTACATGCAATAAAATTTAACAGTTAATTCGGTTATGTTATCTTCCAGGATTTTTCACTCAGTCCTAACACAGTACAACTGTTAGCTAAATTTATTAAGGTCAAATTTTATCTGTTTGTATAAATAATATTCGGCAAAGGACACAAATGCTGGAATAAATATTTCAATTTTTAATTACAACCTAATTATCTTAAATGTATTCATGTTTTGCATCTATATTTCCTATTTGTAGGCGTAACAATTTTATCCTTGTTAGTTTCACTGTTTTTGCTGCCAATAAAATTATTGCTGTATTTTGTCATTCATTCCTGTTTTTTTCATAAGATGTATTACAAAAATTTTTGCCAGTTTCTGAAGACATCAATTAAGTCAAATTACACATCACAACTTTATCTG
Organism: Medauroidea extradentata; assembly: GCA_003012365.1. Taxonomy (NCBI): domain Eukaryota; kingdom Metazoa; phylum Arthropoda; class Insecta; order Phasmatodea; family Phasmatidae; genus Medauroidea; species Medauroidea extradentata. The sequence goes on along the minus strand of PNEQ01093011.1, from coordinate 52,332 downwards.
AGTCGCAACAATGTTTGTACTTATTCCTTGCTGTCGCATAAAAATGTTCAACCTTTATTTATAATTATAATGTTAAACAACATAAAAAATTACCAAGTACCATGCGAAAACAGAATAACCTCTTTGAAATAAATGCATTCACTAAACCTAAACATACGCCCGCCATTTTCTCATCTACTTTGATATACTCAAATCTCGCTTTAGCCGTGGAAAATCGATCCTGTTGTTTCACTTGCAATCGATTCTCGAATGAAAGGCGTTATTTACTACGGAAGCATTCTAAATTTTGCATTTATTTTGTAATTTCGCACAGGATGCGACTTAGCCATTTTAAACAAAAATTGAAAAATTCGCAACTCTACGCATTGCGAAAAACACTTGTCTCTAGAAATAACTAAAACTGCAGCTGTCATAGTACCTTCCAATTTCTGGATGACTGACAACGAAACAATAAGTGGCCAAGAAATTCCCGCAAGAAAGAAAAACTTCAAGTACATTTCCCATACATTTCCGAGCCCGATAAAATCACGAACAATTCCCGTACTTCCCACAATTTCTCGATCTCTGGACACCCTGGTACATATTCAAATTAAATGTTCCAAATGTCTGTATGCTGGGGGCGTACATAAGATGAAGAGACCTAGCGGGTGTAGCAAAACCATAAGAACGTCACGAGAATTTTCAGATACATTCAGTACACAACCTGACCATTACTCACTTCCATAGAAACATGTCGCAAATTCCCCTAACTTCATCCACAGACAAGGTACATTTCACACCATACATTTCATGAGTTCCATCTACTATGTCACTGGAAAATTTGTTCACAACTATTCCATCAATGACACAGGAAGGAAGTCGTTACCGAGTTCAAACGTATTGGTTTAACATTTGCACACCTATCAAACAACAACTTCATTCACAATCTCTTCTCTAGTGACATAAGCAAAATTCATGTTATGCGTACTACTTACAGCCCATTCAAACAGTTGTCTGCAGTTCAGTCTGTATAGGGATGTTTCAGACTTTAGTGTTGCAGGATTAGGCAATTTTTTGTTTATTTATAACTGTAGTTGTGGATCATTCTTTTCATCAATTTTTATGTAGTGTTTTTTGTATCCAGATTAATCGTTTTTACACAGGTTTTGGCTATTTAGGGGTTGTACATGGTTTTTATTTGGTATAATACTCGTGGAAGCTTTTAGAATGTTCTAGAACATTACAGGATGGTTAATCTAAATTTAAAATTGCAATTATTCATTCCTACAGTCTTGAAAATTTTGTTACCCCATCATGGCTGTCGCTGGATAACACGATGTCCTGATACAATGAGAGAGACCACATGATTCTGATGGCCTTGTTGGGAAGTGTCAGGAGTGAGCTCATTCATGTTAGTGTTTTGTATAGAGGCTTTGGAGAGTCGAGTCGCAACGTGAACTCACAAAACAAAAACCGCTTGAGTGTAGCAAGTTCATGCATGCATGCCCTGGTAACGTTCTTAGTCATATTTCAGTTTAACCTGTTTCAGACAATTACAAAATTTAGTTTTCCTCTCTCTGAAACATTTCCACTCTAGTATGAATACTAGTAAATCATTGGGGAAGATAAAGTTCCTACATTTGTAAGATTAAGCTAAAAATTTTTATTGTTATTTTTTTTTACTTAACCCCTTCATTGGCCGACATAATTCCGGCAGGCTGAAATTACTACCGCCAATATTCATTAACCCGAAATAATTTGTTCTGTTACTTAATTTTTACGCATAGTTCACTTTCTGAACATTAGAGAGCCGCTATAGTCATTCCTTTGTTCAATAGTTCAGTTTTTTCCATTAGATAACAACACACTATTCTTTGTTTTATTTGTTGTGTTGATGTCCTGGCAATCACTTTTTTTCATGTCGATAAATTCCATTCGCACATGTAAGAAGTAGCACATTATAGAGCAAGTTTATTCTTTTATTGTCTAGTTCCACATGGTTCGACAGATCACATTAGCGTAGTTCACTGGTGTTGCTGCATGGTCAGTAGTTGCTTCCCTTACGAGATCGCAGCACTGCTATGGCAGCTGTCGCTCGCTATCTAAAGCCAACTTTTTGCGTGCCGAAAGTTGCATTACTTTCGTATTGTTAGTAAATGCTGCTACGTTTCTTAAAGATATGTGTAATACGTTTACTTATTAGCTGGTACATTCTGTTCTGCTGCAATGTAAGTAAAAATATGAGTATGCTTTTATTTTATTCAATATTTTAGTAAGAAAAATTGCACAAAAACTTTTGTTTGAAAATACCTGAAATGGTATTCTGGCTGTGAGTTGTCATAATTTTGGTCGAATAGTTGGAATTAGCTTTGACAATCATGGAAAATGACAGTGACTCTAATGATTTAGTCATTAGCAGTTCGGAAAGTGAATCATCTTTTTCAAGTGCAAGCAGTAACGAAAATGATGTTGAAACTGATGATCTTGACTTGGCTGATGTCTGTGTGTGGTGAGAGATAAACCCAGCAGGTGTGCTAGCTCCACCTCCTCCTAGGTTCCCTTTTTTTATCAGAATCAAAAATTTAACTTTGTGGTCAATTCATCTGGAGATATTCTGCAATTTTTGAGCACATTTTTTATGACTTTATTTCTTTGATTACCAGAGAGACAAACTTGTTTGCAGAACAGTGCATTCAAAATAAACCAGACATGTCTTCTAGCAAACTATGGCGACCTACAACAAATGATGAAATTTGAACATTCTTTGCTGTAATTATTTCGCAGAGTATAATCAACAAATCAGAGCTGAAATTGTTTTGAAGTAAAAATCTATTGCTGAGCTCACCAATTTTCCCAAGAATCATGAGTATCGAATATTTGTCTTGATAAAGATGTACCTTTATTTCTCTGACAATGCCACCTACAATCCAGAACAACATCCGTGTCCAAAACTGAACAAAATATGGCCAGTTTTGAGTCACATAAATGAGAAACTTATGTATCTGTACACACCAGACCAGGATGTCACTATTGGCGAGAGACTTATGCATTATAAAGTACACTTGGGTGGGTACCGCATATTCCCCAGAAGAGAGCAAGATTCGGTATAAAGACTTACATGTCATGCGAATAAAAATCTGGCAACATTTGGATTTTTATAATCTACACAGGAAAAGAGACAGTGTTGAATACAGAACATGGCGATCTGCCTATCTCATCCTAGATTGTTTCATCACTGCTGAACACATTGTTAGGCAAAGGGTATTTTGCCTAACAACAGACTACTACTACACTTTGCCACAGCTTCCGGACTTCCTGCTGCAGCACAAAACAGACACATATGGGACAGTGAGATTGTCAAGTGAAAAAAAAATGTAAACTAAAGAAGGGCGAGCCTGTAGTTGCACAGCGTGGGAAAGTTACTGTCTTGCGATTGAAGGGCAAAAAAGACATTAGTTTGCTTTCAACCATACACAACAGTGAAATTATTGATGTAAAGAGAAGAAAAGACACAGTAAAAAAACCAAGATAGTTGTAGACTACAACCACACAATGGGAGGCATTGATAGGGTAGACCAGCACTTGGCCAACTACCCTATTCCTGGGAAATCAGGGAAAAAATTTTACAAAAAAATTTTTTTCTGTCTCCTTGAACAGGCGTTATGGAACTCATTTGTTTTGTATATGTGAAGTCTGGAGGACGTCTTACTCATCTTGAGTACCGACTTCTTTTGATTGAGAAAATGTTTGAGAAATATCATTCCCAAGAATTTTCTTCTCATGGAGGTCGGCCAAGACCCTCTTCGGTTGACAGAACGCCATTTTCTGGAGTACATTTCCCCCCATAGAGAAAAAAAGACACCAACAAGACAGTGTATAGTTTGCTGCTCCAAAAGAGATGAAAAAGGCAAGAAGATCAGAAGAGAAATCAGGTACTACTGCCCTGAGTGTGATGTAGGTCTGTGCTGTGCACCTTGTTTCAAAATCTATCACACCAGAACAAATTTCTGACAGTCAAAATATTTTTCATTGCATCAATAACTTTCCCTTGCGAATGAAAATACTGTACAGTGAAAGTTTTGTGTGTTATACAAGTAGCAATAGGTGAATGTAATACATACAAGAAACTGTGAGACATGTTGTGGCAGATACTGTCGAAATTCACAGATTGTAGATTTATAAATAATACATGGCTGATTTCTAAGAAACTGTGTGAGCTTCTTCACTGTGTGATAGTACTGAAAATCACTCAGTACACTGCTGATTGTTTTATTTATTATTTTAATTCTGAAAAAAATGTATGTAAATTATATGTAAATACTGTATGTACGATGAGTCTTTCTTTGCAGTGGAACATTGCAATGCACTCGTTGGAAAAGCATGTAATAGATATGGATATATTTCATATTTTTTGTTTGATTTTCAAAATTGGTTTTCATAAAATCTGCAAATTTTCAATGAAACATTATTTGCTCAGATTCTGTGATGAGAATAATAGTGTTATCTCTGATTCATAATTTTACTTTTTTTCTCAATATTGTTTATATTTGTAAATATTTTCAAAAACATTACAGTTCTGGCTGTTGGAAAGAATTCAAAAGTTGTGATAAAGGATATAAAATTAGTCCTTGTTTACGAATTTCTAGGCTCTGACTGATAAAAAATGTTGATCATAATTATGTTAATTTTTATGATGATGAGGATGATGATGGTGGTGGTGATTATGATTGGTGATGATCGAAATTATATAAGTGGTGCTTGGTAATTTGTTTTGTAAAATTAGTAACAAAAATTTATTTTTTTAATTTTCAATGTCCATAATGTTATTGGTCAACTCAAAACATAATTTAATAATAATGATGATGATGATGATGATAATTATAGTGATGAGGGTGATGTACAATATGATGGAAATGATGGAAATAATGCAACTGATGCTTGTTAGGTTTTTTTTGCAAAAGTAGTAATATGAATATTTTTTGATGATGATGATGGAAATGTACTATTTTTCTTTTTATTATGGTGAGTAGTAAAGGTATAACTGCATTAGTATCAGATAGTATTTTATTGTTAAATATTGTGTTCCTCCATTAATTTTAACAAATTCAAGCAAAAGTAAAATAAAATATTGACTGTTAAAATGTTGCAGTATACATAATTCGTCATTTTTTCCATTTTCAAAAACAAATTAATAATTTTAAAATTCAGTAAATAAAACTGCTCATTTTTTACCTAAAAATGTCAACAAACAAAACACTGAAGGGGTTAATGACATTACTGTCCAATATTAACTTTTGTCACAGAGAGATCTTCAGTCGTTGAGCAGCGGAACGTTACAAGATGGTGCCCAACGAGGAACTGGAACAGTCACCGACTGGTTTTGGATACAGGAAGAACCATTCCTGAGAGGGAATCAATGATGTTAAGTGATATGTTATTAATTTTTGTGTTTAATTTGTAAGAAGAATTAAAAAAAAAAAAAAAACACTAAGATCATTATAAAGGTTAAATCCTATATAATGTTGTGTGTCATATAACAGTAAATAATTTTTGAAGTCAGACTACTGTACATTCAATGTAATATTAAAAATTAATTTCTGATCAGTACGTCAGTGAAATCCCTTTTTTACACTTTTCAGGGGGACAGGGCGAAAAAGTGTAAATAGCATGAAAATCTAAATTAAGAGAAACTCAAAAAACTCCTTCGTCTTACTTTAGTACTTTTAATTTCATGTTATTTAAAAAAAACTCTCTACAGGCAAAATCAAACTAAAATCAACGTGATACGCATGCAAGCAATGCATTTATCATATTTTGTCACATAAAATTCGGTACAGTGTAAGTTACCTATACTGGAATTGAGAATACTATTACAAAAATATTTGCAGCATGTGCACCTACCACTTAAGAATATCTAAAATGTTATAGATCTGATTTATTTACTTTTTTTGCTGTTTGGTTAACACTGTTCGGCATTTAAAATTTTCTGCAATGCTACCACGAATTTAGACAGAAATAGTACACATTTGAACGGAAATAGTAAGTTCTTTACCCAGATTAACACAAGTTCCCACGAACTCGTCGCACTTCTCTATGATTTAAAATTTTTGTTTTATCAAATATGTTAGCTTTTTTTACAATACTGTTAACCATCTAAACACACTGCACTAAAATGGAAATGGTTTTAAAAAACAACTTTTTATAATAAAACGTTTTCAAACACGTTTCACAAATTTTAGGTTAAAGTTACTGTTAATTGCGCTTATAAACAAAAACAAATAAATGCACGTAAAGAGATCACAACATTTGCCAACGTGAATACAGCGATCGATAGCATTTGATACAGTTGATAGTACTAGGAAATTCTCTTGCTGCCGTCTTGGATTTATTTTCCATTTTGTCAGTCGAACTAAGAATTTTGCGATATTCTCTTCGGTTTAGAAGGGTCACCACAGTCTTTCAATTCAGGAAACATTACGCTTCAGGCCACAGAATCATGTATTATTGTACACAGTAGAGGCACTTCAGGGCCGTGTAACACGTGCAGGGGGCAAGCTGGCAAACAAGACAATGTAATTAAATACACGTGTGTGTTCTGCACGGAAGCAGTTTGCAGGCAGGCGACAGCGATAAGATCTATGCAAGTGAAATACCACCGCCCGCACATTCGACACTGCATCACTTCCTTACCCCTCCCGCCCGCACCCTAGCTGACCGCTGGTAAACAAAACTTACCATGCGCACCAAGCACATTGCACAATGGAGTAGATAACAGTGGCTGACAATACGAAACTAGCTGCTCTATCATGTACGGCAAGTGGCATGCTAGTAGTTTGTACGGCAAACTATGCACGCGTGTGCGAAAATACAAATTCTTAAAAATTTTGTGTTTATATTATTAATTTTTTTTTCCCTCATTTTCCAACCTCAGTTGGTGAAAACCGCAGATACTAAGTCCGCGGATAAGGCGGGCCGACTGTATTTCCAAACACGTTTAGAGGTCCTTTGTTCGTCATTTGTGACTCTCTTGTGTTTATATTGTTTTCGAGCAGCGAAAAACATAAACAGTGGGAAAAATAAAATGTTGGTGATGTGATATGCAGGAAAATTTAACATTGCACTAAATGGCAAACAAACGGGACCTGAAGGAAAAAATGCAAATCACTAGAAAACATAAACAACGAGAACGTAAATACGAGGTTACACTGTAAGTTAACCTGACAGTATGAGCGACAGTGAGGATCAGGAAGACTTTTGAGGTTTTGGAAATATGGCTAACACTGAATCATAAAAAATTAATCATGCACTTCATACATTACTTTAGAATTCAAAATGTAAAAAAAAGTGTAAGATGTAAGTTGTTAAATTTTACACTTTACAAAACCAAATGTCCGAGCAGAACTCTTCACTAAAAATTTAATTAAAGGAAAATTTCAGAGTACAGCATTACACTAAAAAATGAAATTACAGAGACGATTTCTGACCAGAATACTAAGTTTTAAACGTTAAAAACATAGATTTCAGGGCAGATTTCTGAACAGAACAACACATCTGATGGATTCAAAAGTGAAATTGTAAAACAGATTTCAGACCAGTGCCAAAAATTAGAACAGAATTTCACAGAACAAGTCACTAAATTAGATGGATTGGTAAAAAGGAGTGACATTTTGGAAACTCAGGCTAAAGAGACCAAGGCAAAATTTTGGTCAGGTTTACAACAGATAAAAACTTATGAGGAAACGGAAGACAAAATTGTGCAAAATCAAGAAATGTTGCAACAAATGGTAGGCCTACAGCAAATTAAAGTAGGTAAACAGAACTTGAAATAAAGCGACAGTACAGGGAAATAATGTTTTAAAAAATTCAGAGAAAAAACAAGACACGTGGGTGAGGGTTAATGAACAAGATAGTGGTATACAATACATAAATAGGCAAATTCAGGAACAGGAAGATAAATTAGAAAAATTTTTAAATTTTAGTACTTCAGAACAGTTTGGCTATAAAGCAACAACTATAGAACATTAGGTAGAAGTATTAGATAGGTAAAAGAAGAGGAAGGACTGAGAGCTAGAGAAAATGAACAAACAGGGGGAAAGGAAGAAAGATACTTAAGATAGGGTAGGACAAGGAAATTTGTCAGAGGGACGGCAAAGAAGCAGGGAAAAAGAAGAACAAGAGACCAGGAAATCAAAGACCACGAAACCAAATGCAGCACAACCATTAAGGTGAACAGGATAGGGAAAAAAATTAACATATAAACTAATTTTTATGGGGCTTAACCCCCCGATGTCACTCTTTAGATCAGCTGGGGAATGAAAGCAATAGAACCAGAAGTAAAAAAAAATTAAAATACATTTTTTTTTTTAATGTTGTGAAAAAAATTTAATGAAGTTGAAATCCTTCTATAGGTCATTCGGGATAAAGTGAGCACTAAAGATTTAACCTTTGAAAAAAATCACTAGCCATTACTGCATATAATTCACCATTAGCAAGAGTTATTTTACTGCTTGTATGGTTGGTAGCAATTTGTCGCATGTGGTACCGTGTATTTTCCTATTTGAATACAACATTATTGAAAGAACATCAGATGAAATCAACCTCTCTGTATTTAATATACTTCAAAATATTTATTTATGATGTTATTGACATTTCTACTTACAGTACAATTAGACTCAATTGGCATAAGAATAATGTGACGCTGTCGTCGACCTCATGTCATCTTGCTCGCTATAGCTTGTGCCACGCTTCAGACAGTTCCAAGTTCCACCGAAAGGTGGCATCAGAGGTAGGTTCTCGCCGTTTTTTTCGCCGCCCCGCCATTTTTGCATCATTTGCATGTGTTTGTCCGTTGTGCATATATACAGATTCAAAAGTAGTGGAAATTACTATTGCCAAACTATGTGAAACCATCGGTATTCTGTAAATTATGTTTTACGTTTACCAGCCTAGAAACAACATACTTTTTATTTCACATATTAAGAAAATATGTTATTTATTGCTTCTGAAGTGGTGCGTCGTCGTTGTTCGTGGCAGCAGAACTGAATGAAACTTTAATTCTTGAATTTTGTGTGTCATGTCTGTTTTTAGTGGCAGTTTTGAGTTACAAATTCAAATAAAATATGCCAGCATTTACGAGATTCGTAACGGCAATAGTGCATGTTATATAAATTAGTCGATGGTGCGAAACCAGCGTTATGAGACATTAACTCGCAGGTATTTATAACTAAGGTTACTTTTTATTATCTTTTATATTCAGCCCCATGCATTTAATGAGTAGATATTATAGCTAAAATGTATCGGAGCAGCTTAATGTAGTTGTAAACATTGCACAATCCTATGTAAATAGAAAGCACATGGCAATGTTGATGTTTACATGCAGCAGAAAGATATAAACTGGCAGAAAATAGAAATTAATCAGGGCTTTTTTGAGTGTTCACATTATTCCAAACTACCTATAGAAGAAAATCATTTAAGGTAAAAAATGGTACAAGACAAAGAGGTGTTTGTCTTACATTAGGGAATATATTCCAAATCTAAATACTGAAAGGAATATGCTAGTGGACGCAGGAAGTGAAATCGCTGCTATGTTTGGGAATTTTTTGATAATTTATCTAAACGTTTTGTCAAAGTCTTGGCCTTGCAACAAACCACTTCTACACTTCGCCACAGCTTGAAAGTAGCCTCAAGAGTAAGGAACACATTTACGAAAAAGGTTATTAAAGAGGTCAAAATTCCTGAACAAAATACGTGGATTTAGTTTCTAGTTGTTCTAGGATTAAATTTAAATGCGGTGTTGAGAGCGGATTGGCTAGGAGAACAAGAAGCCATAATCAGCTATGCACAAAACCATATTAACGTAAGGGGAATTAAAGAAGAATTTGGAACAGAATAGAATTCTGCAGTTTCTTGTCATTTAAAAATTATAGTAGATGAGGAGTTAAGTTATTGTTCAATAACGGACCTAGATTAGATAGAAATGGAAAGAGGAAATATTTTGAAACAGGAAATCAGGACAATTTTAAAGGGACAAAAATTTCTGCAAATTTTCTGGAAAAAATAATACATATGAATGTGATTTACGAATTAGGGAGCATAAACCATTTGTACCACAACCATACCCAATAATAGTAAGTACATGCACTCAGAGCTGCTGTAGATCAGTAAATACAAGGTATGATAGAGACTAACATTACTAAAAGGAGAAATTCAGAACATCTAAATCCAGTGGTAAATGTAGTGAAAAAAACAGGTGGAGCGGGAGTGTTAGGGTATATCTTAATGCTTGTCGAGTAAGTAAGATATTACTACCTGATAGGGATGCACCAAAACTGATGGATGAACTATTATAAAAATTTTAAGGTTGTTAGTATATTTTAAAAATTGATTTGGTTGTTTCGTACTGACAAATTCCTCTTCAACCAGAACATAGATCAGTCACGCCATTCCTTCACCCAGGTAAAACCTCTTGTTTTAAGAGATAACTTTTTGGTTTAAATGTACCTGTCAGTAATTTAAAGAGGACTTGCTAGGACCTGAAGTATTGGAAATTTTCACTCTGCATGTCAACATCTTAATGGCTACGAATACTTTTGAGGATCAGAAGTTTCTTTTACAGCTAGTATTAAGGTAGTTGAAACAAGGAGGTATGACTGTAAGTCTATAAACATCAGAGTTCCTTAACAAATAAATTGGATTTTTAGGAAATTTGGTTAATGTACACGGTACCAAGGTAAATCCAAATAAAATTGCATCAAATTAAACAGTGTCCTTGTACAGAGAACTGAAAATAGGTAGAACTATTAATTGGATTTTTAATTATTTTAAGAAGGTATATTCCAATTTCTGTAATATTTATATACCAATAAGGAAACTCACACAAAAAGATTTAAGTTGGGAATGGAAGAAGACCACAAAAAGACTGTTAAACTCAAAGCTTAGTTATAAAAGCAAATTTTATCACTTCATCCTAGGCTGGAAGATCGATTTTAGATTCCCATCCAATCAATAATTTTCGCTACGCAAGACAATTTTGCTCCAACCAAAAAAAAATTTATATGCATGTCATCTAGGCCTATTTCCATTCTCCATAGCATTTATCATCCAATATAAATTTGAAGACATTTGTTTTATGGCTGCTATAGCATGTCAGTAAATAAATATGATGATACTTATAAGAACATGTTTATGGTGAGTAATGATAACTTGCTTGCCCCAACAAATGTTCTCATTATGCAAGAGTGCATTTGCCAAAAGAAAATTCATTATACTCACTTTTAGATAGCATTTGGTGTGTTCATCACACTATCAAATAATATGCTTATCTTGTTAAAAGTTTCTGCCCATAACAAATATATATTTATCAAATGAAATATATAACAAAACTAATCTCTCTTGTTGACAGCGGCACCGCATTTTAGCTGTATCATTGTTAGTCAATCACCCAATATGATCAGCGAAATATTATATTCTAAATTGTTTGTAATTGCTGCATGTTACAACCATAGTCATTCAGTGAATCATAGCAATTACCCCAAGTAGAAACTAATCAACCCATGTCAGTTTAAGAGTATTCCAGCATTATTTGTGCACAAACAGCTGTTTCTACTCGTCATTCAGTGAGCAATTTCTCCTGACCAAGTCCTCTATTAAAAGTGAACCATGTTGGTTGAGGCTTAAGTATGTAAGTAAGGAAATGACAGCAAGACTTGCTTTACAGAAAAAATCCAATAAGGAAGCAAAGGGGATGACATTAATTTTTTAATCAAATTTTTATTTAAAAGTATGTTCAATTTAATGAATATTGGTACCACACTTTATTTATGTTGGTATACTTGAGAAAAATATAAATAAAAAGAGCATTAATTTTAGTTCTGTAAAATTAACTGTTGTCATGTTGGCATCTCTGTGACGTCATTGGACAGCAAAATTGTTTACACACACTCTACAGCAACTTATGTTTAGTTTGTGAAAATGTGTTAAACCAAGGTGTTTATGTGATAAGAATGGGTATTGCTGAAAATCCCAAAAAAATTCTGTGTGTATAGCAGCTTCTCTGTGCAGCAATACAATTAAATTTACTCCAAATACAATGTTTACTACAATGCTGTGAGACAATACAAGACTGACTACATGCTTTCTACAAAAATAATGTGCTATTAGTGACAAAAGTAATTTTAATATCACAATGAATTATTTTATTCTAGTAGGTCAGTTACTATTTGCATGGCAGCAGAACAAGCAAATTTTGACTTTGTCGCACCATTATGAGAAAACTATGAAAGTTAAAATTGTTTTGTAAGAGGAAACTGTACTCACAAGTATCGTCCACAAAACTAACAATATTTCATAAAAATAAAAAATTATGATTTTATCGTTCTTGAACATCCTTAAGATAAGTCCTCGACTGGCGCATGGACTACGTTGCAGCGCGTCACGTGTATTCTTTTTTACGCGAAACCGCTACACTTGTTTATATGATTATTATTATTATTATTATTATTATTATTATTATTTCAAAGTGTTGTGTGCAGTATGACATTGTTACCATAAAATAAAAACGTTCTTTTAATTTTGAAGTTGCGACCTAATCTCAATGTTTGTTCAAGTTACCTTGTTTTTATTGTTCCACTGTGCAGCCACTCGACCTGTCAAAATGAATTAACTAATAGGCGAGCTCAAGATACCCTTGATTGGCCAATAATTTGATAGGTGGACGAGGTCTTGCAAAATTTGACAACAGATGGCAACACATCCGGCTGCTACTATCAAGGCCTATCATAAGAAACGTACTAATTATTGGGAGGAAAAATGTATTTTAATAGAAAATTAATCTGTTATATTGTTTTCTCAACTTGAACAACCAGAACACTCAATAATCAGTCTGTAAGAGCCAGGTTTCCTTAGACGCATTTAAACTATCAGCTCGGAAGGTTCATTTTTAGGACGCATTTAAACTATCAGCTCGGAAGGTTCATTTTTAGGACGCATACAAACTCCAGTCAGTTGACTTTTTAAACCTACTGTTATTATTCTTGACCAGATCTGAAACACAAAAATGAATTTGTAGTAAGTTATCACTCTGGAATTTTAATTAAACTTGCATACCACTTAAATGTCACAAAAAATTAAATAAAAAATTTAATGCGCTGTTTTCACTCCTTTCAACTCAGTGCCAGTGAAAACTTCATTATAAATTTTAAATTCCGCAACAGTACATGCATTAACGTGTAAGTTTCCCTAGTTATATTTTAAGTAACCACGTTCATTCAATTTGACCTTTTTTACATCAGTGTAAAATCCCAAAATACACAATGCCTGGCAAGTGGCGTAAGAGAAAACAACAGTCCAACTATGTCATACGTGGGTTAGCCAATAAAAATGTGTGTTTTTAATGTTTACAGTGGCATTTTAAGGCTCAATGACTTGAAAATTAAAATGTGCAAGGAATTAATACTTTTCATGGTTGCATTTGATCGAAAAATAATTTGGAAGAATCACTTAAATATAAAATTGATTTTGCAAAGGATTAATAGGGTGTTAAAGAACAAATTATAAACAATACTACGGTAGAGTAGGTAGGCACAAACTGAGAAAATTACATATAAATTAAAATGTACTATACAAAACGTAAGGAAGAAAAAAACAATTTGAACAAAAAAGTTAAATCTGAAATGTTAATTACATCCAAAAATGCTAACATTACAAGAAATGCAATATCAGTGTACATGTTATGAAATGTACGCAGCAAGTGGGAATAAACAAAATTTACTTGAGTTTTGCATGTCAGCATGCCTTTTAACAAATTCTGTAGCAGTGTGAAGCAAGTCTCATGTACTATCCAATGCTGGCGAAATACAAATGGTTACGTGACAAAGCTGTAAAATACAGAGAACAAAAAATTTATCTACCATTTAACACCGATGCATTAAAAAAAACCAAGGTTCTATATTTCCACATCTGGCTTAGTTAGCATGTGGACTGGTTTACAGTTGCCGAGGAAAACATTACACCTGTCGTTTATTTAACGAAAATGCAGCTGTAGAACTGTCTGCGCTGTGCCCTTTTAAGCCATGACCCTGGATGGTTGCCAAGTTTGCTCATGCCTAGAACCATCATTGCTGGCTGGACTTAAAAAATGAAAAATATTTTTATGTAAATATTTACATCTGCATATTGTTACCTCAACAATACTGAAACAGTTTCAGTTGTTTCTTCTGCCATGACACTTGCACACTGGTGAATTCCCTTAAACATAAAATTATCTCCAGCTGAATCCAAAGCAGCAATCAGATCATTTCTTCCAATTTTATAATGAGCACAAGCATCTCTTGCTGGTAAAGCCAGTCGAAGCATAGCTCACTGCTTACTCGTCTCTGACTCTAGAAAAACGTTAAGCCTTTTCCTCATACACCAGAAATAAGCAAAACAATACCCACAACATAACAGATCAACCATAAGACAATTTTCAATACACAGCAAACATTCCAACTCCTCAAATTGCTTATGGCTTAAGCATTAGAAATTATACATTCAACAGTTTAACGTGTTGCTGAGTAATTATTTTTACTTTCTAAAAATAGTTAATTAAAATACTAAACAATTAATATTATTAAAACATTAAATTTTAATATTTAAACAGCATAACTCTGTATAGGTGCACAACATATGTGTACACATGTTCATGTACACACATACAGACATATACCTGTACACGTGAATTTTTACTTCTATCGTCCTAAATGATTATCGTAAACAGGATGTCCTACAATATAATATACACAACTGTAAAATTATGGGAAACACAGAATACACTGCAATATCTGAACTCGGTCCCTGATTATTTTGGCAAAACTTCACAATCATTATAAATCAACTATAATTTTTATGCCTTTCATGACAGCATATATGTAACAATTACTAAATTTGGTTTATGTAGGTACACATGCATGCACACACATGTGCATTTAACTTGCGCACATACACACACATGTACACGCAGACAAAAGTGTACACAGGTAGTTTCAAAACTGTTATCTTTTAAGTTAAGAACTATAGAACCATGCAGTAAGTGACATTCTAACACATCTAACAATAAAGTTTTTTTTTAAAGCACGGCTCCATATGTCCCTCTGCAGAAGTACGGCATTTTTCTAAATGATAAGGCCAACTCATCTCACACATTAATGATCATATCTGGTGTTACAGCAGCCACTGCTACTGTTACTTAGTTTCCATGTAAGCAGAGTGGCACACACTGAGATTTCAGTAGGTAAAAGGAGAATAGGATAAATGTTGGGAACAGAGTACAACATAAAAGAGATGAAAACTGTAGCATAGCCTCGACAATGGCTAAATAGTTTTGTAATAATATGGCAAATGAATGGCTGTGAGATGGCAAGTTCAGATTTTCTCAACTATTGTCATATTACATATTTTATTCATAATTCTGAAAAAAAAAAAAAAACAAACAGTACTACTGCTCTGCTGAAATTAGCTTTGCTAATAATTTATAGATACAAGTAATAACATAGAAAAACCTTCCTGTACAGTATTTAGAAATATGACTACTTGCATAACAAAACAGATTATCATTTGATGCTCATAAAAGGTATTTTTGAATAACACGTTTTCAGTCAAACCTCTGCAAACTGTTTAGTAAACATGGGTATGCAGCCACCTAAAATGGAAAACTATTGTATATAAACAGTAAAGTAATTATGTGAACTAACAAGAATTTTATTCTTCAAAGGCCTAGCTTGCCCCCTCCACTTTGGCATGCACCTCGTTGGCCTTCCTCCGTGATGTCCCCACTCCCTTAAAACATATCAGATCCGTTATCTACTGCCCAATCCGCAAGCATCTACTACTGGTACCATAATGTTTTCTGAACCACACTTATGGCTCAAGTTATTAACTTAAAAACATTATTAGCCCCTTTGTCAACATAAATTTGACTACATTCATTAGTGACAAAAAAAAATCACATGACTGTTATTCTTTCACCACTAAATTATTTTCACTAAAACACCAAAAAATATAAGTTCTACTATATTATATACATACACACACATAATAGTAATGTACGTTATGTAAGCAAAATTCATGTTTAAAAAATTTGTCCTTTAATAGCTATAAAAAGTTACACATGAGACATGTTAAATTATTTCGTATTTAAACTCAAGACTTTTGCCTTTTACGTACTATTTAGAAGCAATGCTTTGAAGTCACTATAATTTTTTCTATTTTGTGGAGATTCAAACCAATGACCCTTGAAACAGTTATCCAAAACTGAAACCACTGGATAACAACAAACTTCTTAAGTAGGTTCAATGAATTTGAATTGCTTCAGTGATAAACGTAATGCTAAACTGGGTGTGCTCGCTATAAACTAGTAATAACTAGAGCGACAAATCTGTCATGAATAGATTTTTACACAATTTTTTTTTTCAATAAAATCTGCTTCATTGTTATTGGCTGTCTGTCTTTGGTCAGACACGTCTCTAATTTGACTGCAGCAATCAGAATAAGACTACTGTAAAACCATAGGCCTGAGATTTGCAAATTGAACCCCAAGACCAGTGAAATTTAAAACATCCTATCATTTACCAACAAGAAGTATTGCAGTTGCACATTTTAAGGATGTTCAAGTGCAATAAAGTCATAATTTTATATTTATATGAAATAGTTTTGTTTTGTAGATGATACTTGCGAGTACAGTTTCCTCTTACGAAACAATTCTAGCTGGCGTAGTTCTCTCATAACGGTGCGTCCAAGTTAAAATTTGCATGTTCTGCTGCCATGCAAATAGAGGAAACCAACTGACTTATGTAAGTGAAATAATTCAAAGTGAAATATCATACTATAGCTTACGTAACTAAACATTAGAAAAATCCCGCGAACTGTTTTTTCATTTTTAAAAAAATTTCTGAATTTGCCATTTTTTCTGTACTTTTGCGATTACTTTTTAATTAAAAATATTACGTTGTGAGTTTCTTGATGTTTTGTGGCAAAAATCATGGGATGTAAGCTCAAAGAGAATTATTTTGTTTAAGTAGGTCAGTTGGTTTTCACTATTTGCATGGCAGCGAAACAAGCAAATTTTGACTTTCACACCCCGTTATGAGAAAACTATGAGAGCTAGAGGAACGTGTACACACAAGTATCAGCTACAAAACTAACAATATTTCATAAAAATATAAAACTATGATTTTATCGCACTTTAACATTCGTAAGGGCTTGCTTTGTAGTTTCCTTCACTAACATTTGGAGACGGAGGGCAGGGCAAGAAGTTTCTCTTGTTCTCTACAGATAGAAGCGTGCGAAGAACTGTCAGTACATGAAGGAGGTGGGAGGATGCGGTGTTAAGATGGTCATTTCCCAGTACTCCTGTTTCACGTGCTTTTAGCTCAATATGCTATTGCCTACCGCGTGATGTCATTGCATGGTGAGGTGGAGAGGCCAGCGAGCATTGCTAGGCTTGCTCACAGACAAGCCCTACAGTAGAACACAGAGGAATAAAAAACTGTCACAACAGGAATGCATATATTTCAGTCCCTATTTTCTTTGTGAGCTGGGAACCAGTAAACAGCGAACCATTGATATATTAGCTTGCACCACACATGTATTTACTTTGACAAAGTAAGGTAGTTATTATTTAAATACATATTATTAGTATCACAAACTGCAACTAATTATGTTATTTACTAGTACTTTAATGCCACTTCAGTGATGGATAAAATATTAATGAACGTAAAAGTAATGCTAGATGTACTGTGGCCCAGTGCAACAATTGGAGTTTTAAAGAACCGGTAGAGAGTTTTACACACACTTGCAAAAATTTATAAAAATATAAAGGCAACAAAATTATCTGCAAGTCTTACTTCAAAACGCAAAGAACATAACTGTCTTGACATGCATAATTACTGTAGTCTTTAGCAGACAGAACCCTCCCATTGGTGCATGCTGCTATTATTCATACGTACATGGTGAATGTCATTATTGTTACATTGTGAATATTTTTTGGCTAGACATACCTACATACTTACCTAAATTAAGCAGCGAAGGTGAAATTTCAACTTGCCCAAAGAAGTAAAAAATTACTTAACTTGTTCGGAAACTTTGAAATGTTTAAAACAGCACAGCTTGCACCACTAGGTCAGTAAGTAAGCCCAGTATCTTGAAATTATTTATAAACAAATGTTTTTACATAAAAATCCTGTCACCAGTTTCACTACGGTAG
Source organism: Medauroidea extradentata (assembly GCA_003012365.1). Classification (NCBI taxonomy): domain Eukaryota; kingdom Metazoa; phylum Arthropoda; class Insecta; order Phasmatodea; family Phasmatidae; genus Medauroidea; species Medauroidea extradentata. The sequence goes on along the minus strand of PNEQ01093011.1, from coordinate 34,115 downwards.
TGCATTTTGTAGTTACATCAAGTAGTTAAATTACTTTATAATTTCAAATACAAGCATAATAGTTTTAATATACGTACCATACTTAATGTCCTGTCACATAGTTACTCTGTATTATTGAAACCAAACTTTCTTGTTGGTTATTTGCAAATTTATCCCGTAACAGTGGTGTAGCCAGAGGAAAGGTAAGAGGGCATAGGCCCCACCTCGAAGTTTTTAAATTTTGGATGTGAATTACATTATTTTATAGTTTTGTCCCAGGGCGTACTGACATAATTGAACTAAAGTTATTACAGTAATAAAGGTACCAACAATTTATCAAAGCTTTCAGTAAGAATTTTGCGAATAATCCGTAGTTTCCGTAGTGAATGAGCTATCTTACATGTGTATACACAATCTTATTTATATATAAACACACAAACATATATACACACCTCGAAATTTTCAACTTCGAAAATACTTGACTGTTTTATTGTAAATATGACGGCGGCATCTTTGCCACAGTGTTTACACTTAAACCACATTTACATGATTCACAAAACAAGTGTTATTGAGACACAGTTGAAGCACTAAACATATCCTATAACTGTGAATATTCTGAATGATACTTGTATGGACATATACGCTTCATTTTCCATGACTGCACGAGTCAACATCAACACCTTATCGATAAGTTGGAAGTCTGCAGCCACGCCCGAAGCAATACCAACAATCAATTGTATGAGAGAGATTTTTCTAACGCATACAAACACATACAATGCGTGCCACGTAAAGTGTAAACAAACTAGATTGTAAATACGCTACCATCGCCAAAATATTGTTTTGGCAAACTAATAACATGAGAAACAAAATACTGTTGGCGTGCCGGAGCATGGGAAAGTAAATAGTACGTCATACGATCCACACAGCTACGGATCGAAATAAGTACATGCAATCACAATAGAACCTTCCTGTTTATTTACAGTCGGACGGAAGCTTATAAATTCGTAGTTTGTCAACAGAATCCATACTTCCATAATAAACCCTCTTAATTTATATAAACTACAGATAATCAGTAGTAGTTGGCACCTCTGTAATACAACACACAATTTTTTAGTTGTATGTATTCTTATATAAAGAAATGTATTTTTTAGTAACATATTATAAGCAAGTTTTTTTATCAGATTGCACCCCCTTCCCCACGTACATGAAACCCTGCAAAGCCACTGTCCCGTATTGTAAAATAAATTTTACACTCAAATTGTCCCAGATATCACACAACACATGAAGTCCACATTAAAACTTCTTTCAATAACATGAAATCATTGTATGGTTACCTTAAATGGAAACATATCTATTAGTCAACCGTTAATGCACATGCAATGTAGTTGTTACAGCAGCTAAAAAAATATAACACAAGATATAATTATAATTATCATATGCAGCAATAATCTAACATTATTGGTAGGCAAATATTTCATTCTACATAAAACACTTCAAAATGTATTTCCTCATCTAATTTATACGAACTGTTTAATTTAAAACTCAAAATTTTCTTTTCAGCTGTTAGCCAGAGTAGACAAGACACTTTACTTCATCCTTGAATATTGGAACAATATGTTACTAACAGTAAAATTTTTTTAAATCAAGATGCAGAAAAAACACCCACAAATACAAATTTTATATACGAAATGATTTGAAATCATTAAATCTTTAACATACACACATGTGCGTGCGTGCATGGATGTGCATAATGTCATGTTTCAGCCTAGCAATGCTGAAGGTATTTCCTGCCTACACGCAGTGGAGAGCATACAAATTCCACCATACCAAATACACAATCACAGAATCCGTTACAAAGAATAACATGACTGTTTAGCGAACATCTGCACATGCGATGTAAGGGATATTATTTGCTGGAAGTCAATTGCATTATGTGAAAATGTTGGTTCCACGACTGCTGTTATCCAGAAAATGCAAGTACCTGTATTTAATAGTGGTCATAAAATGAAATTAGAGATTGGTGATCAGAATTGTATGTTTTGTAAATTGAATGGAATTATAGGTGATGTGAAAGTTATAGGTGATGTGAAAGTTATAGGTCATACTGAACATGCATAGTAAACATAACAGTTGTGTTTAATTATTCGAAATAAATTTTGAGTGAAAGAATATGTATGTGGTGTTATTTACTTGGGTACGATGGTGAACATATTGTGCGCAGTATAGCACACTAATACTACTGTGTGCACATGTATTCACCTACATTAAGTGTTATCGTTTAGCATTGGAGATAAGCCCAGAAGTAGATAACGCTATCAGTAGCAATAGCACTCTTCCGGCTTACACTTACGGCTCACACCAGTTTCATCTAGTCTACTGTAAATGCTTGATAGAGAACAGTGTGTTCCCATCAACGAGCAGATTCCTGCACCATCAAGGAACAGTATGTAGTATTCAAGAAGGAGGTATAGGAAGTGTTCGAGGAGATATGTGTATTGTGTGAAAATGTTGGTTCCATGACAGCTGTTATCCAGACAATTCAAGTACCTGTGCTGTATAGTGATCGTAAAATTAAATTAGAAATTGATAATCAGATACATATGTTTTTTAAATTGAATGGAACTACAGTTGATGTGAAAGTTATGGGTCATATTGAGTACAATGCATAACAGTTGTGTTTAATTATTGTAAATTAATTTTTGAGTGAAAAAATATGTGTAATTTACTTGGGTAGGGTGGTGGGCATTTCACGCACAGTACAGCACACTTATGCTACTGTGCGAGTGTGTATTCACCTAGGTTAAATGTTATCTTGTAGCCTTGGAGATAAGCCCAGAAGTAGATAACGCTAACAGTGACTATAGCGCTCTTCCAGCTTCCCCTTCTGGCTCACGCCAGTTTCAACTAGTCTGTTGTAAGTGCTTGTACACATCAACGAGCACAGACAGAGACAGAGAGAAGAACAGAAAGAGAGAGATAACCAATTACAGGTTGAATACCTTGTTTCTATACTTGTAGATTTTTGCTACAAAAACACGAAAAGGCAAAAGGTATTCAATCTCTCAAGCTTTTGATATAATCTTATGCAAGTTTGGTAGAGATGCATCAGAAATCTGGGTGTACAACACAAGGGGTATATGAAACTTCAGCTGCCAAACTTTTCTCAGTGTGGTCAAAATTTGATAAAGCATCTCAAAACAGCTGCTGCAAATGAAGCTTCTTCATCAAAGACTGGTGTGGATAGTGACATTGAAAACTATTTCAAAGAGCCTGTCATTACGCACATAAAACCATGTGATTGATGGAAAACAAATCATTGTCATTTCAGATATGTATCAATTGCTGCTAGGAGAATTCTGTCAGTTCCTGCCACTTTAGTACCAAATTAGACTTTTTTCTACAGCTGAAAATATTGTCACTTCCCACAGAGAGAATCTCGTACCTGAATTTGTGGAAACTGAACACTTTTACATGAAAATCTCTAATTTACATAAACGCTATATGGTTGCATGCTTGCATACTTTGAGGTTTTTTAAACATATTTTTTTTGTTGATTTTGTGTTCTAAACATAGATAGGAGACATTATTTTAAGATTTTAATGGCAAATTTGTGTAAAATATTAATTGCTAGATGTTGCGTTTGTAATGAATGACAGGCAAGTATTGTTTCTTTCAGTATAAGATTGAATACAATGTAAGGAAAGAAAATGCTATACCATAAGGTCTCGGAATCCCGACATTATGTCATAATTCATTAAAAAGGAAATAGTTTTTTCACTTACAAATATTAAATGTGAATGTTCTAAAATGTTCCAGTAAGGTAATAGAACATCAACAACAGTATATAGTCAAATATACAAAGAATAATTTGAAATGTAGTTACGTTAAGTAACTGCCGCACTGAAAGAAAAAAAAACAATCTTTGTTCATGTTAGCTGTAAGATATAATTTACCTGAATTACCGACTAAATAAGTCATGTCACCAATAGTATATTTACCACTTAACTGTTAAGTGTGAAATTATTCATTACAAAAAACTAAGGGGTGTTTATATTGTGTTTCTTTTAATAGAACGTCTTGGAACTGATGCAGTTAACTTGTTTCTAAAAAAGTGTATTCTTTTCCCGACATAAGGTACTTTTATTTTTCCTCTACCATTCCTGTAACTCTCCTGTTCACATGATCGTGGAAGACTCTTACGATTTTGATCTGACAGTTTCTATCACCTTTTACTGCCATCCACATATGTTGTTTGACTGCTGCACTGATTCCATTAACAGCTTCCTTCCCGTGGCTGTTTGCAAAGAAGTTCCATTCAAGTATCATAGCAAATTCTTCTTCGAATTTGCACGCAACAGATATGCCTACTTTTAAATTGACTGGTACAGTTCTCACTAAATATTTTAAGTTTATCAACCTAAAGATAGTTCATATTTATGTCTTCAACAATTTTTCTTTCTTGAATCTGTTTAAAGTGACAGTGAAATTTAAAATTAAATATCTTATTATCAAGGTCTTAGGTAGTTTCAGCCATATTTTCTTGAATAATGGTAAGCTGGATTCCACCTTGACCATCAGTCCACTGTTTCCAAGTCATTTCTGCTTTCATGTCTAAGTCTGCTGTAAGATCACGTGCTCTTCTGATGTGAACATATTGAGCATTTTCCCCACACACAATTTTCATTGACAAATCACAGCAAAGATATTCTAGAAGTTCCTTGTGGTTTCTTGGGAAAGGAAATTTTGTTCTTGAAATGACGTCAAGTAAAAAATTAGCACTTCTGTGATATTTACACACACAAATATTATGTGATACTTCAGACAAGGGAAGAACATTATTTCGACTGAGAAAAAAATTTTTTATGGCTATGTTTGGGCGTTTGCTATTCAATTTTTCAAAAGCCTCACTGGCTGTCATCACCATGTTTCTTTTCTAAGTATTCTCTTTCTCCAGTGTCAGGGCATTTAACAGAATTTGTACATATATAATTTTCCAGGGGTCTGTCTGCTTATGGGGTTAATGGTAAAAAAGTTGCGTGTGCATTGAATGTGTTGTTCTGGTAAAACCCCATTCCGTTATGAGGATATTTTCCCATACCACCATCATTAAAACTCATTAAGCCCATTTCTACAGCAAGTCTCTTAACTGGATTTGTTTGTATGGACATACTCCATTATTACAAAATAAATGACTGTCACAAATCCAGTCATGCACTCCCATTGCACAGTTCTTTCAAAGATCAAGTCTCTTAACTATGTTAACTGTCTTATTGAACTATCTTATTTTACGCAAGTTCCTTTTTAGTCATTTCACTGCTTTTCCAAATGTTTGTTTGTATTTGTAGCTGTCTATGGGAGATATTTGGTCAACCTTTTATAAGTTTTCTTAGATATAACACAATGCCTCGATTCCTTCCTTAGTTTGTCTTGTTCCTTTTATTTTTAAGATACTGCCGCCATTTTTTTTGTCAGCTCTAAGCCTTTCATGGTGAGCCTTCAAGGGTAATTTCTTACCGATTGGTACAAACTCCTAGAAAAAAAATTGTGTTTAATACAAAATTTACACAGTAACAAAGTTATAAGACAAACTTAAATGATAAATTTTTAAAATACTTAACACAATTCTATTAATTTTACAAATTAACAATTACCAGAACACCGTAATAACTTATAGTTAACCAGTCATGTGAGCAAATTTATTACATATAAATTTAATAGCCTAAACAAAAGTCAACAATGTATTAGTAGTTACAAGAGGCGAGATTAATGCGGGTTTGAACAGTTAACAGTCTTGAGAGAAAATGGAAGCGGTGTGAAGTGAAGAGATTTTGGTCAGCACTTAACATCTATGCCTTTAATGCTGGTAAGGGGTGACGTGAGTATGAAGCAGTGCCGGAGTGAAGGGGTGAGGGGAACAAAAAATCCCTAAGGAAACCCGCTGACTAGCGGCATCGTCCGGCACGAATCCCACAAACTAAAATCCAGACACCGACCCCACCGGGAATCGAACCTGGATTGCCATGGTGGGAGGAGAGTGCTGTAGCCACTGCACCAATCACGGCCCTCTAAGAGCAGATGGAAAGTGAATAATGTAAATATGAAATAGTATCAGAATGCAAGGGCAGAGAAAATGGAAGATTCACAAGAAAACCCAGTGTAACAAAGTCTTCCACAATGGACGACTTGAAAAGAGGCGGAGCTTCAGTCAGGTGTGGGATACAATTCCTATCTCAATGGATACCGCAGCCGAACATAACCTTCATTTAGCTGTTTGGCTTCACATGTCACGTATGAGATGTAATTCAAGAAAATGTATTATTTGTTTGGAATTTGCCGCTTTTTCAGGTAAACATTAATTTTATGTATTTACGTATCTTAACCATGAAATTGAAACTAAAATTTTTTACCCTTGCGTGCAAATCTATGAATGGGCAACATTTAGCTTTCTGCAATTACCAACTAACAAATCAGCATGTTTGTAAACAAGCTTTGTTTCCCACAGTACTTTTCCCATGCGGTGACATCAGGGGGCGTGTACTTCAAGTCGTCCATTCCCACATGCAAAAACAAGAGTAAACCAGCAAGGGATGGAACCTACAATACCTTGGTGGGAAGCAAGCGGTGAAACTTCTTGACTGCTAGAGTCCTTTAACTAAATAAGCTTCTAGAAAAATTAACAAAGAAAAAAGACAAAAAACAATTTTATACCAAATAAAGCAACTGTCTTTCTTTTATTGAAACCCTGAACTTTAATGAGTACTTGTAAAGGAATTTTACACATTCATAGCAGGCCTAAGGTACTCAAAAAAACAATTACCCCAAGGTAAGTTATAGGCTACTACTCTGTTGTACTTAATGACATGGTCTGAATAGATTGATGTAAAAATCTATGTGAGAGTTATTGTTTGGGTAGAATCTACATACCGGTAATTAAAATAATATTTTTACATTAAAGACCCAACAAAAAATTAATAGGCTTGACCTACTGCTCCTTGGTTCAGTTTTGTATATCTAGTTTAACCATGTGGTATAAAATTATAAACACTTGTAAATTTCACAAGTAAAATAGTCCTTTTAACACCAGTTACCATATTCTATATAACTTTCAAGATTAACACAAAATTTGTTTATCAAATTTCTAAACATGGAAATAACCTCACTTCTACAAAACAAAGTTAATAGTTGTGATGTAACTATTACATAATTTTTTGTATGTTCTTGGAAACAGGTGTTACAAGTACGTAGTCAAAGTAAATCTAAGCTACAGTGTAGTAATGTTAATTTTCTTACTGTTACTGATTATTCTGCTGCAACGTATAAACTTCCAAAAATGTCACTACATCAAAAAGAAAGATGTCGGACGACATTACATATGAAAAACACCAGTGCTAACTTAGGAAACAATTCTACTCCTGATTTCACCTTAGAGAAGGACAAACTTGAACTGTGAAAAAGACACATAATTAAAATATCAAAATAATTCTCTTGGATTATCGACTTATTGATTATTCCCCGCAGTACTATGTTTGTGGGCCTAAATTAAATTGTTTAATATATTTAATTTATATTTAATTTTTACCATTAGATTAATTTTGGAATGAAATGACTGTCCGTTTAAAAATATTTATATTGAAGAATAAATTTTTGGTATTCTTTTAATTTATGCAGCTACAACCATGTATTCTATTGCTATATACATCTGCTACATGCGAGAAAACATGTTTTTTGCAAGCGATAAGTAGGGATTGTTACTTTTGGGTTGTAATAGCATACTGCTTCTACATAAGCCAATAAAATCTTCGTCTATCTTACAGTATGCCATTATTTGCATTTCAAAATTATTTCCAACTTGACATTCACTTGATTATAAGTTGTTTATGTTGGCGGCTAGTTTGTGAATCAGTAAAGAATGCACTGAAAAAAATATTTTGCCATTTATGGCAGTGATGAAATTGAGTTTAATTAAAAGTTTTATTGCATTGAGAACAAGTAATTTGAAACAGCCTGAATTTGGAGGCATCTAACTTCATTCAAAAATGTACTGACTGCCGCATTAGTTTTAGAAAAAATTTTTCAAAGCATCATTTTGCTAGTGAGAATCATACTTGCTTTGTGTTAGTAACACACTTGAAACTTTGGGTACACATGTTTAAAATGGACAAAATAGTAAGAAAATTTACAAATGTAATTAAGAAACTACAATTGCTAAATAATTTTGCGACAATTTCACATTATTCCCGAGCTGTTCTAGTGCACTTGAGGCTTTTATATAGGAATAAAAGTTACGTCCAGTATATATTAATGCTTGAGATAGGAACACTTTTTACAGTTCAGTTTACGACTGTCATTGCTGATACTGGCATTAGGAATTTATGTAGTAGTTTAAGTAATAAGTTTTGCTAATGTTGAAATGACAATTCCATCCTAGGAAATGACAGTTCCATCCAAAACACAAGCCAGCATACTTAAACATCTTTTGCTCTAAATATTTCTGAACCTCCGATGAACAGGAAAAAGGCACCAATAATTCTCTAAACAATCACTATCTACATGCATTTATACAAGGTAATTGGGAAAAACACTGACAATGCTTAGTATGTTGTGCGGAACAACAAACTGATCATAATTGAAGAAAAAACCCATGTCCGGAAACGCACGGCGTGGGCGCAGGATACCCGAAAAGTGTCAGTGTGACATGTGGTCAATAAAACGAAGAAACAGTATACAGCAAAAAGCAGGTTACAAACGGGGTTTAAACTGTATACCTCTGGCGTCAATGCAGAGTCTACAGCGGCAGCGCTGAGCTGCTTGCATATGATCCAATAAGTGTGGTTGTCTGGAAAGAATTTCAATTGCTCCATGTACTCCTCCTAAGAGGTCCTCCTCTGATATTACAGGAGTGGCATACACCATGGCTTTTATATTACCTCACAGAAAATAGTCAAGTGGTGTGAGATGTGGCCATGGAACTGGTCCTCCTCGACCAATCCATCAATGTGGGTATGTAACGTTGAGGTGATTTCTCACATTTCTATCAAAGTGTGCTGGAGCTTCATCATGTTGCAGCCACATGACCTGTCAAATTTGCAGCGGCACTTCATCCAATAAGGTAGGCAAGATACCTCTAAGAAATGTACGGTAGATCACTCCTGTTAATCTGTTTGGCAGTCGATATGGACCAATGATATGGTCCACAATTATTCCAGACCATACGTTGATACTGAACCTGTGAACATGGATTTTTGTCCGCCCAACCATGCATGTTATGCAGGTTTACAATTCCGTTGCAGTTAAAGGAGCATTCGTCTGTGAATAGAACCAAGCTTGGGAATTTTGGCTGCAGTATGCATTGTTGTAAAAACCACTCTGCAAACTGGACTCGTCGTGGGTAGTCATCCTCCAGTAGTGCGTGGACTTTTTGCAGATGGCATGGATGTAGCAGCGTCTGTGCCACTTGCCAAGTCTCAACACATCCTCATCTAACTGATGTGTTAGAGTCGAACGTGGTCGACCCGCATCACGTTTTGGCACCTAACAAAAGGATAACATTGTAAACATTCGACACTACTGCTGTACAGTAGTATTACTGCGGTACATGTAAGTAACAAAAACAAGTTACATTGCTATGTACATACACGAAACATTCTGGCTTCTCAATAGCCGCGAACCAAGAATGTGGAGTGTGTCAGTATGGAAAACATTCCGCATACAGTCGTGCAGCAGCTCGACCATTGCAATCTGTTTTGCTGTATGCGAGCACCATGTCTGTAATTTCCGTCGTGTACTGGTAGCCTACATGTCGACTGTTGCCAAACAAGGCACAATGACTGAAAGACTACTACACGTACCTCAGTCAAATGTATCGAGTAGCGCATGCGCAGGAATGTTATTACGGTGACATTGTTAGCTAAACAGTTCCATACCTGTTTTGCAGACCAAAACGAATTGCAACCAATGACGCCAGCTGTCTAACATTGACGTTCTACTGCGCCAACACAGTGCATTTCCAGACATGGGTTCCTTCATCAATTATGATCAGTTTTGTCATCCGACACAACATACTAAGCGTTGTCTGTATTTTTTCCAATCACCCTGTATTACTAGTTGAAACATGCTTTTATTACCAGTTTCACACATAAACTAAAATTTAAAATAAATATACAAGCACATCAAATGCCCCTACAGCTTTGTTTATACAGTCTTGCCCTCCATTACTTTGTATGCAGTGCTTCACTCTAGAGGATGAAACCCTGTGAACATTTAAGTATTAGTAGTTATTGTCCTACTTTTCAACTAAATAAATCATAAATATGTGAATCTTTGTGGAACATGAACAAGTATAAGTAATTAGTCATTTTGGACTCTACTGTCAACATGGTAACAGCAGAAAGAATTAATGAAAGAGATTTTGTTGCATGCATTTACGATGAAAACTGGTGGGTTGCTGAGGTTGTGCGAGTGCATAGGAATGAAGAAGACTGTGATGTTCATTTCTACCATCCTCATGGTCCAGCTGCTTCATTTTTAAAATCGAGAAACGACAAAGTTCGGATGCCATTTGTCAACATTCTACATCTTTTAACAGTGTGTAAATCTTCAATTATGACTGGAAGAGAAAGATGCCTTGATGCCAATGTTGGAAATGAATTTAATGAAGCATTGGCAAACAGACTCCGATCTAAGAAAAAATAGTTCAGGTACTAAATACAGCTGACATGAATCTTTCTTGTATCTGTATGGTTGAATATTTTCCAGGCCTGTGGATAACGTTAACTTCTGTATGTACTTGTTCCAAGTCAAAACTGTCGATAAGTTGATGCTAATGTACTGAAATAATTTCAGATGAATGAAGAAACCATTTTATTTATAGTGTTGTACATTAATAAAGTCAAATCAGTTCTAGTGAAAATGACTAATTACCTATACTAATTAATTTACGAGATTATCAGCACATGTAACACGCATGTATATGAAGGTTAATACATTTTTGTGTTAGCCTAACTCATATAATTTACCATATAAAATAAATTGACTATTAATATAAAAAATTATTTTACGTCAAAACCATATTTATTTTCATAAAGACAAAAAAAAAATTTGGGGTCGTGGTAGCTTCGCGCAAGAGCGTGAACCTGCAATCACGGCAATCTGAGTTCTATTCCTGGTGACAACCGGGTTTTGCATGTGGCAATCATACCAAACAATGCCACTGGTAGGTGGGTTTTCTAGAGGATCTCCTGTTTCCTCCACTTTTAGCATTCATTACATAATTGTTATTGTCAAATTCATCAGGAAAATAATTATAAATGTGCTCCTACTTAACTATTTTACTCGTACATAAGTTCTATATTGAAAGAGAACATTGCCTATTACGATACTAAATGTTGATTTTCTGCTAAATTAAGATTTTTTTTTCTCTTATTTTACAAAACACCCTCAACAATTTTATTTATGTAAAAGTACATCAAAATAATTATATTCTGTGCGAATTTCAAATTTTTCCTTTGCGTCCCATATAACAAAAGACCCACTGATTATTGGAAATTATAGAAAATTTCCAATTTTAACACCCTATAGTAGCAAAGAGACTTAAAACACCATAAGTTTAAAATATTAATTACATAATACTACTACTAGAGTATACACAGCCAAAATCATAAGAATCTATTGTGTCCTGCATGAAAAATATTTGGTTAGAAATTGGGGGAAATAATTTTGTTGGTAAACTTTAGAATAGCACAGAAATATGTTAGTTAAGACATAAACAAATGTTTTAAATCAGAATTGACGAGTGTTTCAAGCTGAGTAAAACATAGATGTCAAAATTTGTTTAAGATGAAAATTAAAAGAGCTACAGTATTTCGCGCAAACAATTGAAAAAGCTTGAAATGGCACATCCCGCCACCTTTAAAGAGCTGCCTAGGGTCGAATTAGAGGAAATAATTTATTCTAAAATTGGTTTTCGTCTCTCAAAATTTGTATCAATGAATGGAAAATATTTCAGAATTTTTTAAAAACTTGCAGCAATCAAATAATTTTTATTTGGATGAAATCTCATGGAATGACGCTGGTGCAAATTGTAAGGAAAAGTGAATTTGCTTGAAACCTGACACGAGGTGTTGAGAAATAGATGTGAATGTAATAACACGAAAGCATCACTAAGTGCAATTCAAGATCAAACTAAACGGTAAAGTAGGCCTAGGTGGTACGTAACAAAAGTTACATATATGTTACCAGATTCGTTCACTGCCAATTAAAACAGGTGAAGTTAAACAACACAAAATTTTATTTTTAAAGACATGTAACTACATTACTGCTTATTCAAGTAACAAATAATATAAATTTTGTATGAGTAAGGTATCCGAGCGCCAGCGTGTCATACCCTGGCCTGGATGCAGGTTTACTACTGAGCGCTTCAGACATCCACTTATCCAGAAGGACGACATGGAATGAGGCCCTACAACGGAGAAGTTCTGGAACGAGATCCTTGAGAAAACCAGCCCGCCAGTGACATTCAACCAGACAAATTTCACTAGCGAAAATCAGCAGCCCAATCTTGCCGGGGATCGAACCCGGTTGGCTTAGATGCAGCAAGAGTGGTCTAACCACTTGGCTCCCTTGCACCATTTATTCAGACAGAATCTTTTAGTTTCACAAAATACATGTAACTTAGGCACTATGTTTGCGTTTAGAACTAATGAGAAACTTTGTAACAAACACAACACACCTGTAAAAATGGGTGGGTTACGTAATTGCTTGACTGTTTTTCCTCCAGTAAAATTACACATTATAAACAGTGCTTTTAAAAAATAATTCAAATTTCCTATTTAGGACTTCCAGGTTTCCTTGCTAAGATATTAAAATACCTGAAAAGTTACGAACGGATTGATGAAGGAATTAAAAACCAAAATACTAACTTAACTATAACATTATTATTAAACTATGGTTATCATCAAACCATGCTAACAAAATAAATGAGGAGAAAATGGCGCAAATCAAGGAACACTAAATTAATACATATCGAGAACACTGATGCAGTAGCAAATACAGGCTCACACTGTCCCACCTATTGAAGTCACACAATGTTCAATACCAGAAGGAATAGTTTATGTAGTTTTGGTTAGCAACTGTTAGCTGGTAGGCCTTATTCCAACATAATAATAATAATTATTATTATTATTAATATTATTATTATTATTGCTATTAATGGGGTGATTGCAGCAGTAAGATGTCTCTGACCTTCACTCTGATTAGACTTAATTAAACTTGTGGAAAAAAGACTAACGGTTTGAGTTTTTTAGTTTAACGAATTCTGGGATAGTCCTATGCCCCCAAGTTCGGACATTTGTGTGATTTGCAAGAAACCTTTCTATGGGAAGCATAAGTATTTAAAGTGCATAAGAGTTTGTGGTAGATGACTCCATGTTGGATGTATGTCTCTCAATGATTTAACTAAAGATAATAAGTGCTCAATGTGTGATTCTACAGACATGTCTCTAACATTTTCCCCACGAAAAGATAATCTCAATTTAAAAATGTCTCCAAGTGTATAGTATTGTTGTCACTATGGGATCTACAATTGCTGAAGTTAATTCAAACCCATCAACTAAAATACCTCATCTAACATATGGAAACAAGTCCAGCCCACCATGTGGTTCCAGTCAGTCATACAACTCACTGAAAACTGCTGATGCTGATAAACTACTTCAGCAGAAAAAAAACCCTCTGCTGAATTGACTGTTAACAAATCTGCAGCGAAGAAGAAAGCAGTGCAGCTGCGAGTTAAAACCAACACCTACATAAAACGCATAAAACTGTCTGGAACCCCAGCCAAGGACGAAGACAATGTTTGTCACTCATTTCAGCCCTGAATTCCAGGAAGAGGACATTAAAAACTTATCAATGATGATATAGAAGTAAAAAACCTCAATGTAGTAGAACTGACAGCTAAATTTAATACATACTCCTCTTTTTAAGTGGCCACAGAAGAATGAAATTACAATTTTTATGTTTTAGGCCTTTCAGATGTTTAATCAGCCTGCATGAAGACCCAAAATTTAACTACAAATAACCAGATGATCCAATAAATAACCAATAAAGGACATCTGAAGTGGTTTGCTAACTTGTCTCAATATGGATGAGATTCATCTTTATTATCAAAATGGTATGGGTCTAAATACCAAATCCAATGAATATCTTGAACCCTGAAACTTGGTTTTATAAAGCTATAATAAATTTAAATTATTTCCCTAGTAATTTTATTGTTTTTACAAAAGATACTCTAATATTTCATCTAAACTACGCTGAGGTGGAGTAGTGATACAGTAAACATTTATATATTTCCTAGGGTAATCCTTAAAACTAATATTATGATAGTAAATTTTGAGGTAATATGAAATGAATTAAGACTATATACAACTAACAAATTTTTGATTGGTAATGTATATCTGCCACCTCAGTTATCATTAAACGCATTTAATGATTTTATTTACCATACCGGTACTTAAGTTAATATTATAAATTATCCATATCATGTCATACTTGGAGACTTCAATGTTCCGGGAGTTGACTGGTCCAACACTAGTCATACACAAAATGTACAGCATTATCACATTGAACAAAAAGGCCAATACATATTAGAATTCTATAATTCCCTATTGTTAAACCAATACATAATTTTGCTACCCCAAATAAAAACAAGTTTCGATTCAATTCTTTCAATTTATAATTGAATTTTCTAAAACTGTAGATATTTTTAAAAATGAAGATGAATATCATCCATTGACACTGTGTACTCACTCTCCTATTGGATACAACTTGCAATACTATATTAAGAGTAATTTTAAATATATTTTAATTATCAAGGTGAGAAATATCCTTAATTATACAATTTATTTGATGAGTAGTGTTAATCTAATGGTTAAATACCTTACCCAAAATACACAAAATACTATAAAAAAGAACATTAAAATTAAGGATATAGTGCATAATAAATAACTAATTGGTTTTCTAAAGATCTTACAAAGCTAATTAAGAAAAAGAAAACACTTTTCAAAAAATTTAAAACCTTTAATACTCCTGCAAACTACATTTATTTTCCAATCAAAGAAAATTAGCTGAGATATCAAGCTAGGTAAAAAAATGGCAAGAACACACAAACAACAAGAAAAATCTAGGAAATGTTTGGAAATAAGTTAAAACTAATGAAAGTAGGTTACCGGGTCATTCCATGTCTGTTCGTCCAGGATATGTAAACCAAGTTTTTATGATTTTAGTAAAAGTTTGTTAATTTATTCAGTGACCAAATGCCACCAAAACTCAAATTTCAGATTTTTATCTGATTTTTATCCTGACAGTACTCTTTGTAGTAACCCCAACTCCATCAGAAGGCCCCTTCGCGTGTGCTGATGCAAAGAAGTGCCACTCTGCTTTTAATCCAAAATCTTTACTGTGGTAACATAGGTTAATGAAGTTCTTTATGTTTTCATACTGGCCCGCTGCACTATCTGTAAAGTACAACACCTTTTGTATGCCTGAATAAGTAGTTTTTATGTGAGTAAGCAAGACTTTCTGGAAGGAATAAAAGGTAACTGTGTTATGAGTAATACAGTCACTGATGAAGCAGAAGATTTTGCAGACTAAAAAGTCATTAACTTTGATGTACACCATAAAAAGATGAACAGTTGCTTGGGAATTTGACCAGTGATAAGATTGGACCTCATTTTGCATAACCAATGAAAAGTTTTCAAAAAAAATCTGCAAGTATAATGCAAATGTAAGTGTCACTTTCAAGATTTTGCTTTTTCTCTTTCAAAAACTTTGAATATTGTTTAGAAATTAAATGGTGCACTTTCAACATTTGCATCTTTTCATCAAGGTTGTCCAAATATCTGCAAATGACTTCACAACAGTAACCAACTTGCATCTATCTGTTGATAGCCACTGTTTGAAGACAACTTCAACATCTGCTTCAAAGTCTTCAATACTCAAAACATCTTTGACAGGTTCAAAACCAGGACATGAAAGACACGAGGTAAGGGCCATGGAGCAATGATTTTTTTTTTTTTAATTTTTGATTGTTGTTGCGTGGCACAAGAATCAGAGAAAAATTTCAAGTAGATTGACCATGAAAAAATATTTTTTAGAATTTTTTTTAACTAAGTTATGACCAATTTTTTTCGAGTTTTCTACATTCCAGGAAATATCGGAAACTACAAAAAACTGGGCGGGAAGACTTCGTAGGATATCTCGTTAGGTATGAGACTTTGGCCTAAAACCATTTTCAAACGTAATAGATAAAAATATTCATTCAAATTGCACTTTAACTTTCTAATGTAAAGTTGAATTTTTATAGCAGATATTTCATGTGCTGATTTTTACTATAAAGATGTATTATTTCTAGAATAACAGCTCTGCATTCTCTTGTCTGATTTTTTAAATTTATGTTAAGCTCTAGTTCACTTCAATTAAATTGAAAACGCAAGACCTGCAATGGCAGTTATTGTGTGGTGTGTCGCGTGTCAGTATATAACCCGATACGTGCTGTACAGATATGCATGCATCTATTGGCAGCCGTGTGAACTCGTTGCACCATGCCGAAACTACAGGACATGACAGACGGGTGAACGAATGATGTGAACATAAGGGAGAAGGCATTCCACTCTGCGCGAACACTGGCTACCTTGGAGTTGACGTCAAGGTTAGAAGAGGGAGGGGAAGGTTTCCTTGGTCACATGAGTGCTGTGTAGACAGTCGGCCGAGGGTGGATGGATGATAACACTAACAGTCTTGCAGCTGCCGGACGTCCATTATCTGTCCGCCACGCTGTACCACAGTAGCCAGTTACATGTATTTAAATTAACTCATAGACCAAACACATTTTTAAATCTAATAGGCAGTGTATTACAAGTACAATTATAACATCACAACTATTTGCATACTAAGTCGGTAAAAATACTGACTGAATTATTATCATTATTCAGCCGCCCCCTCAGACCAATCTTAATTAAGTAAGTTTGCAAGTGAAAAACAAAGATTTCAGTCATAAGATCAGGGGCGTATCCTGAAGGGGGAGGGGGGAAGTGTCACAGGAGTTATTGCCCCTTCCCCCCCCCCAAACACAAAGGTCAAAAGTTGAATTAAATTATATACAGAAGACAATAAAACATAAAAATTAAAATCACGCTATTGCAAGAGTAAGTGCATATTTAATATTTTTAAGTATGTAAAATGTTTCAATAGCACAATATTGCTCCTTAAAAACCCTGTTTTTCCCAGGAGGGCCACCAAACCCTTCAACTTTAATTTTTAGGAACGGTGACGACCTCCAAAACAAAAAATCTAGATTCGCCCCTGCAGAAGATACGCAAAAAAATTAGGTACATAAAAAACCATTTTACGTCTACTGACGAAACTAAAGAAGTGCGCATTGTCATGAGATTACCTCTATGACAGTATGGTCCTTGTTGCCCGCACAGAAAAATATATGAATGAACGCGCGCGTCTTGACTGAGTGGCAGGACGGAGGCAAGGTCGAGGCGATGGACTGATACGGACGTCACTTCGCTGCCTGCACAGAAAGATGTTCGCCTGTCTAAGGCAATCTCTTCAGTAACCTTGAGTTAACATTGACATGCAAGAGGGCGAGAGCATGTTTCAAATGCGCATTACCCTTCGTGGACGAGGTTGAGTACAAAACTATAGTGAGATAAACGCATATTGTACATTGCAGCATTGTGGACGTGTGCGTGAAGTTTACTGGTGTTCAAAAATTAAAAATCTAATAAAGTTCATACATTTATTTGCATTGTTGAAGCAATGTGTTGATTTTAAATCGAACAATGAAAACCAAATCAGTAAAAAACTGTCATTCTAAACAGAAAATTAATGGCAACGTTAACAATGATAAGTATGTCTCATGCATAATTTAACAGGTTAATTTTGTAAATTAGTAAAATGATGACATGTATCTCTACTCTATGTAGCTGTAACATTTAATTAGAACGTAACGAAGGCATAATACATAAAATAATGTCATATCATGCAGCAATTTTCTAATGTGAGTTTTGTTTTTAGGACTTGAGATGCTTCTAATTAGTGTTAAATAGTGTGATCAGATACTAGAGAAAATATCTTATACAAAAAATACCATGTTTTACCTATACATGACAAAATATAAAAGCCCATCGTCCAGGTAGCAGTCGAGGCCAGTGGTGTGTTTTGACCGTTGACGCTCATTGATTGTATTTTCATATAAACTACTCTTACCATATAGCTAGGAATCTGGCGAACTGAACAGTAAAAAGTAGAATAAGATTACTATAAATTAAATGACTGTCACCTATTTTCTGAGGCTCTGCAAATATTTAATTTTTTTTATTGTACGGGGAGGTATTCTTTACGAACGAAACATTGTATATGTTTGGAACTGATTTCTACACAATGAAAAAACCATGGCATATAGCCTAAATTAGTGAAGTGCCTGTACACATTTTCAGGATAATGTATTTGAAGTATACTTTGTTGTTTATAAAAATATAAGCGAAAAACGCTGAAACATTAATAAATTAAGCGATATGAACTAAATTAGTTACCACATTTAAAAATGTTCCATTACTTCAGCTTTCTCAGTGTGCACATGCTCAGTGTTGCCAAATCCTACAGACATCACAACTAAATTTCATACAATTTTGCAGACAAATAACTGCAACAACTTGCCTTATCGCACCCTCCTTCACTTCACCATCCCTTTTTTGGATCCGCAGTGTCCGAGTGGGCAGACCACTTGACTCCACCAAGGCAATTCGGGTTCGATCCTCGGTGAGATCGGTCACAGATTTTTTGCACGGGGGAAAACGTGACGGGAGTTGCCTTTGGCCGGGGGGTTTTCTCGAGGAGCTCCTGTTTCCCCCTATGTTACAGTTTTACACACAATCAATAATCCCAAAATTTCAGCTGTCACTGTTTTAGCGCCCTCCTCCCCTCCTTCTTCCAGCGCATGGGCTTTCTTTTCCTTAAATACCATGCTCACCTATGTACTGTGAGTTCAACACAAACCATTTTCAAATCCAAACATTTTGTGGAATTCCACACACTTTGGCAACACTGCACATAAATGCAAGCGCCACTTAGAATTGCGTTCTTTGAAGTCCGAGAAAACATCATTTTCTTAACAGCACGTAAAAAATATATAAATTTGTAGTGGGCACAACATATTTTTGTTGGTATTTACCCTGCGAAATTATTTTTGTAATGACTACAAAAAAAATATAAACAGATTACATCTTGTTTACTATCAAATACAGAGACAGTTAAACATAGCACAACGAAATAAATGCATACTTGTTACTCATTGCGACTTTGGCACTGAACTTATAACACTGAAACAAGACGAAAATTTTTGGGAAGCAAATTTGATACCCAAGTTACATAGGTTTTACTTGCTGATTCCCGGCATGTTCGAGGACTGCGTTGTAAAGACCTGACATACATAAAAAATACACAGGCTGAACAGAAAAGTAAAGAGGGCAAGAAAAATGGTAGTAAATAAACATAGCATTCGTACACATATCTTTGTTTAATTTTTGCTGAAATGTCCGACTAATATGTTCAAGAAAGGAAAACATATAGTTTTAAAAGATTGTAAAATCCGGGAAATATGCCTTAGTGACCTGAAAATTCCAAATTGCAATTGTGTTGTGATTAAACATATAAAACAATATATTTAGGTAAATGAGATTGTATGAGATTTCTTGTTTACTTTGTAGTGTCAAACTTATTACATTAACATTTAAATCAAATACATATACCTTACACATATATTCATATTGATTGATAACCATATTTATCCAAGGTTTGTAAAATATTTTTTAACCCTTAAAACATGTATAAATTTAAATTAGACAATATAACTGTATGATTGTTACGGGACCAAGAAATTAAATTTAGTTACAATCAAGTTACAAGCAAGATCCAGTGATGTTTCAGTGAAAATGCTTAGCGCTGTTACTTTTTGATATACTTTGCTTACTTTATATTCGTAACAATGTTAACCCAACATATAAAATGGTAATTATTAATGTTAATTTCTAGTGATTTTCATTGTTAGGGTTGTGTTTCAGGCTTTACTTTCTAGAAACGTCTGGGGTTTAAGAGGAAAGTTTTCCTTAAAAATATTTAATTTTTACACTATCCCGCCCAAAGGAAACGAACAGGGTTTGGGCAGATTTCAATATTGCTAAATTTCAGTCTTCGTCAAATGTTGAGTTTTTAAATGTTTCTCAACGGGAAAATACTCCAGAATACAGATGCATGTGACAAACACAAAAATTATGTTTTACTAGTGAAGTTTGAAAAGTTTTTTCCGTCCCTAACCTTGCACAGTAATATATTTTTTTTCCGTCATAAATGATCCAGTAAAATCTAGTTAACCTAGATGAATAGATAATTATTTATGTATTGTAACTGTAGTAAAAAAATTTGTAGTATTGATTTTTTTTTAATGTTCTGGATTATGTGTTGGGCCATGTGCAATAAAATAGCCGGCTGGATGTATGGCAGTGTATTTATCAATAAAACACATACGTGATGTAGCTCATTTTGTTCCGTGTTGTAATTTATGTTTCGTCACACCAAGTACAAAGTTCAAGAGGAAACAGAAATTTGTGCCAGCTCGTTATTATAAAGTGACAAGTGACGCAATAGAGCTGTTCCTATTGGAATGTGGGGTCTTACAAAACAAATTTCAAATGTATTATCATGATATATTTTAAAGACGCCCAGTTTTTGTCATTGTAAACAGAAATCATTTTGCAGTTGAGATACTTTCTCAAAGATGTTAAAATACATGCATGACATACGGCAACTGCAAATATTTCAGCACGATAACATAATAATGTGTATGCTAGCATTTCAGGAATGTATTTAGCTACAAAAAAAGTGTTTTATCGTGCTTACTCAATATGTAAATGAAGTAAGATCTACATCATTATTATACCATTGGTACTTCATGAGTCATGACATCCTACAGCATGAAAAAGTCTACGTCTATTTTGACTGTCTGAAAACTAGATATATATAACTAGCTTCCCAGCTGCATCTTCACCTGTTACTTATAATAAAAATTTAACAAAATTGTAGTACCTATTCTTAAAATGTAAGTAAACATTCCATAATAGTTGTGTATCGTATATGGCAATTACCATCGTTGAGTCCTCAGCTATAAATTATTTTACGAAAAAATAAAGGAAATATTTGGGACAACGGCTTTGGCAGGAAGTCTGTCAAAATTTAACAATATTATAGTAATTCCGATTTGATTCCCGGCTGGTAGGACTGTAGTGTTTCATGTGGATGATCTAGGTCGACGGGTTTTCAGAA
Source organism: Medauroidea extradentata (assembly GCA_003012365.1). Taxonomy (NCBI): domain Eukaryota; kingdom Metazoa; phylum Arthropoda; class Insecta; order Phasmatodea; family Phasmatidae; genus Medauroidea; species Medauroidea extradentata. The sequence goes on along the minus strand of PNEQ01093011.1, from coordinate 12,758 downwards.
ATATCGCCCATTTCTCCCGTTCTCATTGGAAGCACTGCTCTGTATACAGCTAATATCGCCCCTTACCGGCTCTTAGCTTGTCCCGTGGCGGCTGCGTCCACAATGCTATCAAAACTTCACAACTTTGTCATATACTCTGAATATAAAAAAATTTTCTGCTAGTAACATGTGCGTGCAAAATATCAAAGAAATTTCCTGTCGCAGTCTTTTACAAGGGATTCAAGCTATAAAACTCCCCCACCGCAGACTTATGTAATAGGCCTACCCTATTACACCAAGACATGTCAACCTCTTTTGAATTACGTATCCTTAGCCATGCTCATTTGGCGTGAGTTCTGGAACATTTTACTTCCATTTACACAACTGATGTCAGATTTCAGGGAAAAAAACTTAAATAACTTTTTAAGTAAGTTTCATTCCTATTCAAAAATAATTTCGTTATCTCCATTGTTTTATGAATTACTAAGAAATATTTGGAAACACATTACATTTCTTAATGGCCTGTTAGGTAACATTTCAAGGAAAAAGTATCATGAAAGCAGTGTTTTTTAAGTATTTATGAAAGCTTGAAAAAATCAATTTACATGTGTCAGCAGGTTAAAGGACTTCATTAAAAATACATTTTAAGTTTCTCACACCATTTAGAAATTTGAAAAACAAAAAAATCTAAAAATTCTGTAGTCTGCAAACACAATATTTATAAGCTTTAAGAATATCTTGCCAAACTCATTTATTTCCTGTCACCACTTTAATTTCCCAATTTAGAACAATTCCTTCTTGTTGGGTGTCTACAGCATGAGTGGAAGCCACCCTGAAAATTTCATATGTCTGGGTCCAGGTGTTTGGGCTGTGGTGTTGATATGTCTGTGGCCGCATCGCTCGTGGCCTGCACGCGTGCGAGACTTGTAGAAATAAGTAATCCTATAACCCACACTCTTCGCCTCCCTCCCCCCACCCTTTTGTTTAGACCGAGCAAAGTGTCAGAACGATGAGAGGGCGAAGCTGAAAGGACCACAAAACCAAAGGATAAATCTCAATTGAAGGTGGTTCAAGCGGTGACCGCTAGATGTCATAGCACCCAGCGAAAAGAAGTACACCTTCACAGTATAAAGGCTCACTGCCAACTGGCTGCTCATATCCGGCTCACTGCGTTATATAATATCTAACTGCACACTGATCACATACACCCAAGTAAGCGATTCTGGATGGTTTAAGTCTATTTGCAGCTTATTCACACACATTACTGAATTTCAGCGGTCACCATTGCCCTTAAGCATACATTTTTCACTATTAATGTCACAAACAGAAATTTCAAGAATATCTTTATAGGTAAGTTGTGTGTTAATGCTAGACAACACTAACTTGACATTCTGATGTGCAACACAAACACACACAGAATGTGTGCCACTTGAGCCAGCTAACCAAAATTTAGGCCTCAGTTCCGCAAACTTCGAGAAATATATCTTTAGTTCCGGGTGAGTTTCCTTAAATTTACAATATAGTTTCTTTAAATTACACAGTACTAATCGCTTGGTAACTATTTCCTTTATGCCTTCTACTTTTACTGAGAGACAGTCTTTCATACCTGGCATGACTCTGCTGTTTTCATCATCTTTATAAAAATCTTTTACCATTGCTTTACATTCCTCAGTTAACATGTTTTTAGGTTTTTTATTTTCAACTGTAGGCAAAATGCCATATTTCTCTGTTAACAATTTACAGTTTCTTGCTAAGTATTGACTGACACGGAATTCTTCTTGAATTTTTCGATAGCTCCAGGATTTGGGAGCTAGAGTTACATTTTGAATTTTTTCTTGAGTTGTTTTTGCTAAATATATTTTTACTTTGAGCTCTTCAATGGAATTCTTGTATTCAAAAGCCAAGTCAGTAGTATCAGCAATGTTTTCTTGAACCTCTGCTATATCACATTCAAAAGATTGCGAGTGTTTTTGAAACTGCAGTTGATATTTTTTTACTTTATTTTTCAAAGCAACTGCTCGTTTTTCATTGCAAAGTTTTTGAATTTTTAGTAGGGAAACACCAAGAACAGAACAGACTTCATTAACTGATTCCCCTACAACACATTGAGGTTCAAAAACTTCATCTACATCAGAAACAGGCATATTGTCATTACAATGTTTAATTTTGGAGAAGCAATTAGTACACAAACACTTACCAGGAACAAGCGACAGGTTGTTTGCCTGCATATATAACGTAATTTGCCGAAGTGACTTCTTAATAGGTTTCTTGTGTACATTAAATGGGTCTGAACACACTTTACCATATAAATGTGAACATTTTTCCAGAAATTGTTTTCATAATATGTACACACACTATTTAGGTCTTCAGATCCAATCCTTAGTTTTAATAAATTTTCTTCATCAATGTTAAATTTGTTAATATCTTTCAATTTATATTCTCTTGAGTATGATAATTTATTACAGTTTTCTTGTATGAGAAGACCAACTGAACATTCCATTTTCTTCACTGTTTTTATTTAAATAAATAAAACTTTGGCACAAGTACAAAAAGCTCTTCACTTTCTTCAAAATAATTAACTATAAAATGACAAACACTGTTGGATAACAAACAATTTTACCCAGGACCACATCACACAACACCAGCATGTTGAAGACTGACTTAAACAACACTCACTGCTAATAGAACAGGCATGGGCCGGCCCGGCCAGATATTGCATTGCAAGTTGAGACTTGTTCGGACTTAACATGTCCGCAGCTTCCTATCTCAAACAACGATGATCAGTTTATCTTCTGTGGAGATGTGCTTACAATGTCAAGTCAGAATTGGAATATATTTATATTCCTAATATGTAATTGTAATATGTATCAAAATTTTTTTTTCCTAAAAGGACTTAAATAAAACAACTCAATGTTTTTATTACTTTAATATATACTGTAAGGAGTATACCTCACAACTTTTTCAGAATTTTATCACCAGTCCTACATAAAAATATTTGACCTCAAAAATGGCAATTTTTTCAGTTTTACATAGCTCAGGTATTTTTTTTATAATGAAGGACTGAAAAAACAGGTTTGTATTTTTTGTACAATTACTACTTATACTCGGCTATTACAAGAAAAATTATCGCCTTTGGTACTGTTCTCCTTCATAACGTAAAAAAATTTAGAATATCGGAAAAAACTCAAATTTTTTTGTCTAATTCCAGAGGTTATGCAACCCACAAATCACAAAGAATTTGTATAAACAATGTATGCTTTAAAGACTCATCTTTTAAGCTTTAATATGAGACCAAGTTTGGCTTTCTAGGTTAATTAGATAATAAATGACAGCCAATTACAAAAAGTACTAAAAAGGCAAATTTTAGCGCGCAATTGTATCTATAAATGTGTATACATAAAAAATTATTTTAACTAATAATCTAAACAAAATATTTTTGTACTCTAGATAGTATGTTCCAGCAAACTACAAAATTCTGTGAAAATCTAAAATACTGCAGCTACTAAACATTTCAAATTTTGTTGATTTAAAATGGAATGACCCTGTAGAACATCAGAAACTTTGGGTTCCATCTTGCTCACATTTTAAAAACTAAGATTTCTTAATATATGTTTTCCATTTTAAAATATCAAACATTCAAATAATATTTTTATAATTTCTAACAAATCTTAAGGGATAGGGTATTTTTTTCTGAAATCCTTATAGTTTTCTTGATATTTGTGAATAATTTCAAAGACATATTATTTATAATGGAGAAACAAAATAAAATATTAGTGCATGTGTCTTGCATAGAGTCCCTCATTAGAAATGGAAAATTCAAATCTATTCGAATTTAAAAAAATTATAAAATTTAAACTATTTGAGATACAATTGAAATATTACAAGGGGTTTTTTCAACAATAAAGGGAATGAATAAAAAAGTTTTGTTAAAATCTGAGGTGGTGGGTGTCGAAATCATATTTTTTTTGCATCTATCTGGTACGGAATGACCCTTGAAACATTTCCCAACTGTTTAAATTTTTTAATTTATTTGCCCACTTGCCATTATGTTGTATGGTAAAATCAATTGGCAAGTTTAAATTGGCCCCAACAAAATGTTTTGAAAGCTACATTCTATTTCTCTGCCAAATTATGTAATGTTACTAAAGGTCTCTCTTATACTGGCAGATTTCATTTTTAAAAAAATTAGGCCCTAGTAAAAATTAAAATAAAAACATTTTTCACTCACACATTATAAACAAACTTAAATCTCTAATAAGCATGCTAATTTGCACAACTTACCTAACCTGTACAGTATTTCAGGGATTAGGGAACATAGCATTAAAATTAAGTTTATAATGTAAGCAAAAAATTAAAAAAAAAAACTGTTCTTATTCCACTTTGTTTAATGCTATCATCAGAATGTGCACAGGTGTGTTGTGTACTAACATTCTAAATATAGCATATATTTAGGTATTTATAAGAAATAATATTGCAATTCTATAAAATAGTCCAGCAGCTTGCTTAGCTACTGTAAATTTTTATTTTTACACCTATCTTGCATGATCTCATCTGTTCCTTTTTACACCACGTATTGCATCTGCAGTGCTTAAGGTATACAAAGATATTTCAAAGTAAGGTTTTTGAACTTCTAGTGCTTTGAGTCATGCAAGTACTAACTGAAATAGGGTCACATTCATGATTTTATTTCTGCTAATCAAGATAAAACCTTAATTCATCTTAAGCACAAATGTTGAGTGATGCACAGAAATATTTGGAGAAGGAAGTGACATCTTGCAGGCCCTACACTGCTCAAATGTACAGCTTGTACATGGCCCAAATAACAAAACTACTGTCATTATAAACCTGAGGTAGAACGAACATTGGAAGGTTTCCTTGGTTTGCATGACTAGAACACAATTCTACAGTTACCTCATCTATTTCATTAGTGTGACAAGATGGCTGACATTCTGTAAATGTGTGCTAAAAACATGTGTGCAAACTGTGAAACTACGTCAAATTCATCCACAAAAATTAAAACCAAAAATTCCTCATCACAGCAAAAAGCATTTTGAAACATGGATCTAAAATGGTACCATTCACCATTACGTCTCTCGTATAAATAACTACACATTTTTTCTAATCACGCAAGGAGGTTATTTCTTATGTCTTGAAGTTGCCTTTGGGGAGCAAAACTTCCAAGTGGCACTATCATCTGTACAAGTGGTATGACCTGTAAAGGAAAGTAATAAAAACTTCAATTAAAACATTACAATATACTACAAATTAACATTTTAAACACTACAGCACAAGTAGTTAATCTACATAATTATCCAAAAAAAGTTTAAGACCGTTGTTAAAAAAGTCTTACCTCAGAAACAGCAGATGCATCTTTTGAGCTGTCTATAGCTGCGTTAAAAATTTTAGTGACCACAAGTTCAGCACCAGCAGCTATATTTCCTTATTTTCTGCTGCTGGCCACGCTGATGACATTCTTCTGCTCGAGCAATCCCTTCATCACTTGCAAAGTACTGTTCCACCGAGTGGCTACATTTTGAATCATTCGGTAATGGGGTAGAATAAGCCAGTTTTTGCAGTTCACAATTTTTGTATTTTTATAATAGTACTTAAAGCTAGAAACAATAAGTACAAACTGATATTTTACAGCTGGATTATCAAATAAAGCCTTCCTAACAACAACCTGAAGGTGAGCAGAACAAGGAGCATGCACAAAATTGGAATCGTCTAATGCCTTAGTGATGTTCCTTCCACGATCTCTCACAAGTGCCATTACTTTGTAACCAAAATATTACCACCAAAGTAGAGCAAAAACAAAAGTGCCAGTACCCTTTTCGATAAAAATGAACAGCAAGTGACATGTAGTCATCGGTGGCTCAAGATGTTCAAAAGTCTGTAGTAATAGCAATCCACTGAACATTTGAAAATTCATCAGTCATAACTTCTGAATGCTCTTTGTAGGTACATTTTTGTGAAATGTTCATTTGACAATTCTTTTCTTGGTGGACATATGTATCTTGACTCTGACTGACTAATGACTCTCCTTAAACAACTTATGTTTTCTACAACTGAAAGAGGCTGCATATCTAAGACACACTATTCCCTTCAGTTCATAAACCTGGTTATTTTATGAGCAATGTAATCACATAGTTTGAATTTTGTAACTGTGTCATTTGTCTAAGATAGTGTTTGTTTAGCTGAAACCAAATATCTGATAAGTTTTGATGTGACATTTAAATTACTGTTATTACACTACAGAGCTGTATCTGTATTTGCAGAGGATTGCAGATGTACACACATTAGAAAAAATTAATGATGTGGAAATCTTTGAAATGTGCCTCTCCAGAACAATCAGAAGTAGAAATAGAATTCACATTACAATATAGTGGAGTATGTCCACTGCACATGGAAAAGTATACCTCAATATATTTCACTTCAGTTACATACTGACTGGCTGTACATGCCACCTTAGTTCTGGCACTGCCAGTAATAATCTCGGTGGCAGAATCTGACACAGTTGAATCAGCCATTCTAAATGTTAAGGAATGGACATTGGTTAAGTATTTTTTTCATACTGGATGTGGATTCCCCACCTGAAATATGTCTGTCGCACAACAAACGCTTAGCATAGAGTTTGTTTTTATCGTCCCTTACAAGTAAACACCACACTTCCGACGGCATCCCAGGATAGAATTTTCAACACCAATCCCAGATATAATTTCAAACTGTCCACGAACAATAATAAAACAATATGCCATTTTCGCTCTGGAACAATTAAATTCATTGTTTTGCAACATATGTTACGTTTCTGCCATTTGTTTACAGTTCACCTTTGCACGATGCGTAAAATTGCAATCACAAGCTTCGTGAAAAAAAAAAAGCTATAATTTACGAGAAAACTAAACTAATGATTATATGTCACAAGTTACTAGCAAGTAACTAAGTTACTGTATACATTACCATTATAAATTCAAAACAAAAAAGTCTCGATCCCCCATTCAAGGTCTCTGTTCATAACTTGTCTATCTACTATACTAATGGTAGATCTAACATCCTAATTCGGTGCACCCTGATGGTCGTCTTGATGTCCTATAACAACCTTGTTGACATTACTACTCACCTGCACAGTATATCGCAGAATACCTTAGAGTACCCTTGTCTGTCACCACTACTCACTCACTCGCTTACAAATTGCCTCTATGTAAAAACTATCTTTCCTGTGGTGCAGCTCCCTGATATAAGCATGTTTAATCAAGATTCCAGAAATCTTGCGGTAACCTTCAAGCCCGAGACCACAGTTGACTTTTGAGTGTTAACCAGCTTCCGAAAGCCTCTTCAGCATTAAAAATGCACTATGGAGGTATTTCGGTAGTTGGATAATTGCTGTGTGTGGATGGCTCTTCACTGTAAAGTTTGAGTAGTCTGAAGATCTTTTAAAGCCTGTTCACAGGTTTTGTTTAATTTCTGTCGACAATGACGTACTATTTGAATGAATTCAGAAATCAAAAATTAAGTTTTTTAGTTCTACAAAGAATTGGTAGATAATGTTTGACTTCTTAAAAGATACATTAGAAGTAGATTAGATCCATTTGATATGTACGGAGATGATGAGATTCAAAACAAGTATCACTTTTTGAAAGACATGGTTCGCAATGTGCTTTATTCTTTTGCACATAAATTGAAAAAACCAGATAACCGTGGTTAGACAGTTTTAAGCATTGCCATTTTGTGCTACCAGAAGTTTTCATGCAGACATCTTATTAGTCCAAAGACTATGTCAAAAATATACATAAAATAAAATTAATAACACCTCAAAACATATGTGTTTTTTGGAGTAACATTCATCTGAATATTATTTCCATGTTTACCGGTATAACAATCTAGCTGTTTCCCATGGCTTTGCCTTAGAATTCCTTCGCGCCTAATCCCTGCACATAATAGTTGATAAAAATATGATTCTACTCAATTTAACACATGCACAGTTAAAATTATACAACGATAAGCACATTGTAACAATGAGTTGTTCCTGGTCCCACGTTGTTGCAACATATATTATAATGTTGCTGAATTATCACGCCACATTGTCACTCCATATGTAACATGTCAGGCCTCCTGGTCCAACATGTACAGAGATGTTGTATATGGACAGCTGTCTCTTGACCTACTGTAGTTGGTTACTCAAATGTTCTATTGCATCGCTGTAATTATGCTGCACTGTCACTTAACTAGAAGACCTACCGGTATCGCAGTTCAGAATTTACTTGACTTAGGAGTGTTCATCCAGAAACAAGAGTTTGAATTCCAAAATTACAGCTTGTTTATTTAAAATTCATTTACATCAGTTGAGTACAAACTTTACATCCTAAATCCTACCAAGGTGAACCCTGTTTACTGGAAAAAGTCAATATCAAAATGCAGCACAAGTTCACAGCTGGGGGACAGTTCCTATGATGTCTGGCCTGATGACAGCAATGTTTGCCCCTGTATCTACAGACCATCTGATAATACATCATCCACGCTGCCTTCTCTAAGTGGTTCGCTATAAAGTACACACTTTGGAAGACCATCTTGTGTAGAGCAATAATTACTAAATATAATTTATTGTGACCTGAGATGTAAGATTTTGATAATAGCACAATTTATATATTTTAATTGTAACTTAGGTTGCTTTCTTTACACCAAAAAATTGCCGGAAACTGAATTAGCTGAGAAGATGTAAGTGACTAGGATTTCTACAGTGCTCACCTTATCCTGAACCATTTATACTAGCAATTCATATAAAGTTCCTGTTTCACCAAACGTATTTGAAGGAATTCTGGGGTCATACCTCAAGCAACCACAGACCCTTGCTTCTCAAGACTAACATTTACATGTTTCCAGAATTTTGCGGCAGACTGGCTTGTTTCACTTGGCTCTCGGTCATGGTTCCCTCGATTATATTGTTGGCACTGGGTTCTCCAAGTGTCCTGGTCATCCACACTTCCAACACTCAGGTTGCAAGGCACCAACTCTGCCAAAAAAGATGATACAGTCTCAATTTCCTTCATGGTATTCTCAATGCCGTTCCCCTCATTGCTTGCAGTGTCACTGCTCGCAGCACTCACAGATTCGTTGGCACCTGCCGCGCCGACTCAACTTCCAGTGCACAAGCTAGAATGACTTTCCGCACCTCCATGTCAGCAATGAAGAAGCCAATGGCAATCATGTCTCACTGTTCTTCTGGAATCCCCTCAAGAGACAGATAGGCTGCCTCACAATGTCCTGCCGAAGTTCCTAAAGTGTACCTACAGGTTGCTAAATGGACCACAAAACTGGGCATGGTGAGCATGTCGCAACTAGCAGTCCCCGAAGCGCAACCCCAAAGAATAAACTAATGCAGAATAGGTCAGGTGATATCATTCAGGCAGAGATTGGATTACACAGAGTGCAGGACCTCTCAACACTGTTGCCAAGTAGTAGGCATGCTGCTCTTCTATCCTGCCATTCAGGGGTTGCCAACTTTTTAACTAACTAGCCATTTTTATTATAAGCATATGCTCATTTACCTAAGGGTTAGTTAGGTACACATAATTTTTTAATTTTTTAAATAAGTGCCTCCATTCCTATTCTAACACCAGTACTGGAAGTTGTACAAGGTAAGCTGAGGGATGGAGGTCTTTGACTAAATAAAAGAAAATCAGTAAAGCAAAGGCCCAATCCATATCCTGGCAGGCAGAGAGGTGGGATCATTGTCTGGGATACTTTTACAAATTGTATGTGGTAAAATGTGAGAGCCTCTAGGGCACACATAATTTTTTAGTTTTCTCTTGTTTTGATTTGCTCTTCAGATGCAAAACCCATTTAGGCACATTTTTTTTTTTAATTGTAATAATTTCTAAACAAATAGAGATGAATGGATGAATCCTTTTCTGTTTGTAAGTACTTCTGTTCCTACATAACATAAAACTAAAATATCTCCAAAATTAATACAACAATGGAAATTATTTAAAACTTTTTTTTAAAAACACCAATCTCGAAAATTCTGCAAATATTCCAGGAGTTGTACAGGGAAGGTTTAGTTTAATTTTTTTCGTTCATTGCATCCACTTTATAGTACAATATTGTACACAGATATTGGACAGCAATTTGGCTTATGGAATTTTTTGTTAATTATAAAAATTATATATTTTTTTTAACTAATTTTAGACACTCATATGTGAATTAACCATTAATATTTCAAACTGTTTAGCACAACTTTTGAAAATTCTTTTATATGATATGTATTATGATTGATAATGGACCTGTATATATATATATATATATATATATATATATATATATATATCATAATACATATCACATATCACATAAAAGAATTTTCAAAAGTTGTGCTAAACAGTTTGAAATATTAATGGTTAATTCACATATAAGTGTCTAAAATTAGTAAAAAAAATATATAATTTTTATAATTAACAAAAAATTCCATAAGCTAATGTAATATATATATATATATATATATATATATATATATATATACGAAACATCGTTAATACTAACCTCATTACTGCAAAATGGTAATCTTTCATTTTTAAATTATTTTCTAGCACAAGAAAATTTTCGTGTAAAAGAAAATTATATTTTGTCTACCTGTAATATAGGTCAAAATTGTGTTAAAAGAACCTTTGTATTTTGGCAGTAAGCAACCTGTAAAATGTATTTTCAGACAGTGCCTACAAACATCTATTCATACAAATATCATTATAACAACTTAATATGATCCCTGCAGGTTTTTAGCCAGGAAGTTACACAGTAGGTCTACATATTTAAATCCATGGAAAGTTTCTGGAACGATTTGGAACCATTAAAATTATTCCAGGAAATAATAGAATATTTATTAATGTTTCAGATAATTTTTTATGAAGGCCAAGAGAGGAAACACAAAGTCACAGTGATGTCAGTAGGCAAACGAGAGAGCAGTTCACCAAAGTTTTGGTACAGCAGTATGTCCATTACTGTGCAATTATTGCTCATTGTGAGTGAACACATAACATATACTACCAATTCACAAGGTTATTGTAACTTGTCTGCTGAAAGGAATTATGGGGATAGAACAGAATAAAATGTGCAGACTAATAATCATGTGTACAAGAAAGTGTTTTACAAAACAAACAAAAGACCAAACTTTATTATGGTTGATCTAAGCAATGTTTTCTGAGAGGTTTCCACATGAAGTAGTGTATCCAAACAATTACATGTACTCTAAATGCTACAATAGACAACAAACAAAAGAATATTAAATACCAGCAGAATTTGCAAGTGGAAACAACAGTGACATACCCTTCATTTAAAAAAACTAAGAGTTTTGCCTGTTAAAAAGCTTGGTTACCTAAAAGTCAATCCACAATCATATTTAACAAGAATATGAAAACAGCTTGTAACAGTAGGCCTAGTAGAAAAATTAACTGGAAGGAGTATGTCCAGAAATTTTCAAGCTGAATCAACCTCAGTTTTGGCAGAACATAATGTTACAACATAATGTGAGTGTTGTGATATTTGGTTAAAAAATACAAATGCAGCTGTTGAGTAATGCACGACTTACAACCAAAATATACTAGTTATGTCCACTGTACATACACACATTACTAAACAGAAGATATTAGAACATATCCTTAGCTATACCAAACACATGATTAACAAGTCACAAAAAGTGACTTGTTAGACTAAAGAATTTTTGGCATACCAGATCCATATTGTGGACATCCCATCATGGACAAGGACTTATAGATAGCAGTATCATTTTACACAGATAATAAATGGGACTTTACAAGACAGAGTGTCAGAAAATAGTCACAGAATTACCAAACCGAAATGCTATATGACAAGGAGTATTATTTTAACATACAGCCTATTTAAACATGAGTTTCCGGAACTGAAGGTAAGTAGAATCAAATTTTTTTCTCTGCGTCCTAGGTGGATAATACCACATTCAATAAGAGAAGTTTGTGTGTGTACTGTTCAGACATCAATCTCTGTATAGTTACCCTGAAAAACTTGCTGCAATAAAATGATAGTCCAGCTGACTGTCTTGGTGATTCAGGTGTTATCATTAGTTGTGTCTGATATGGATAGTGAACCATGCTTACTTCAAGAATGTCCAAACTTCCCTGGTGAATATGGGCTAACTCAGCAAACCGTACAATTTGAAGAAGCAGCAGAAGAGAATGACGAGGTAAGCAACGCAACCTGGGAAGGCAGCCAACTTTTTAAGACAGTGCCAATACATAATCTTATGAAAGAATTTTCTAAATGAACTGTGAAGGCCATACTTATATTCATCTAAAGAACGTGCGATCATATCTCCCATACTACAGAAGAACCAAAAAATCTACAGAACATTTCATCCTTCATTGTGATTTTGCAGAGAATTGGTCGGTTGTTCTGCTAGGCTATCACTGTCAGAATGATCAAATGGGTCATTCCATGCCAAGTTGTCTAATGGTCCCCCCTCTGTCTCGGATTTTGTTGAAAATTTGCAAATACAGTCACCACGGTATTAAAAAAAAGTGTGCAAGACTTTAGATCCCTTACCACATTAGTTTATTAGATGGGTCATTCCATTTTAAATCAACAAAATTTGAAATATTTAGTAGCTGCATGATTTTAGATTTTCACAGAATTTTGTAGGTTGTTGGAACATACTATCTAGAGTACAAAAATACCTTTTTTAGATTTTTAGTTTAAAAAAATTTGTATATATACACATTAATAGATACAATTGCGCGATAAAATTTGCGTTTTTAGTA
>PNEQ01093010.1:52906-65319 GCA_003012365.1 Medauroidea extradentata | reverse complement strand
CAAGATATGATGCATTTTCAAACGGTACAGTCATTTGTTTTGTCGGAAAGTATTGTGAAAGCCAGACAGACAAAAATTGATTCGTTTTTTAAAAAGAATGAATAAGTTTTAATTGTTTTGTGTAATTACCCAAGGGTTTGAAGTTGTGAATTTTTTTTTCTTTTGTTTTTGGTGAATTGTTTCAAAAGTGATTTTTTAAATTTTATTAGTGTTGTTCGCCAACTTTTTTAAACAGATTAAATTTAGTTTTAGTGTTACTTCACTATTTTTATAGGTATTAACGTAAAATATGAAATAATGTAAACATGAAACTTGAGTGAAATTTAGGTTAACAAATTTTCAAAACTTTGCAACTATGCACTCGAGAAGGTCGACTTAGAACACGACGTGTAAACCAGCTGCGGCACGCAGCGGCGTGACCTTGCTTGACCCCGCCCGCCCGGCCACGGACATCAGCTGTGCGCATAGCTACACTGTGCGTCACGGCCGCAAGTCCCGACGTATGACGGCCACACATTTAATATTTTTGCTTATAGTAAGTGCTGGTATATCTTATGTTAGTTAATTAAATTTTATGTTCATTTCTTTTACTTTTGCTGTGAATTTACACAGTAAAAAATGTGCCTTCACAAAATACATGAACAAAATGCTATATAATTTTTTTTTTTTAATTTTTTGTTTATAACGTAAGTTCGTTATAACATAAACTTTTGGCGCCGTTATAAATTTACGTTATAACGGACTTTCACTGCTTCTTTTGTTGTTTAGGACTTTTCTTCTTTGCTCTTTAATACACAGAAGTTAACTCTCTTTATTTAGTTAATAGAATATTAATTGTCACATCTGTGTAAATATTTATTTAGGTTTGTTAATGGGTGTCAATACTGCAAGTACAGACACAAACATAATCTGTGAAAGTGAATTAAAAGGGCTTATATTGACAAGTATAGCAGATCGATACAATACTGGTAAGATTTTAACATATGTATATTTATTTCTTTATTTATTGGAGTAGTAAAATGTTAGCAATAATATTTTGTTTTTCAATCCATTTACAGTTTTACGGTATTAAGATTTTCTGCCGTTAATTTTTCTCTGATACGTTTCCTTTAAAAATGTGATAAAATAAAAATAGGTTATATCTGTACATTATGTGAAAACTATTCGGTACTGTGGGTATGTGCAACACATATTTATTATAAAAAAAGTCTATTAATTGAGCACTTAGGAGAACTTGCAATTAATTAGAAATATGTTTTATGAGGCCATTAGATGTTAACTTTGAGAATGTTAAAACGTTGACACTGGTTTTTAGATACATAGAAGTTTTCATATTAAAAATAGTAAAGTTGGCTGAAAAACGGCAGAAAGAAAACTATGCAGTGCTCACTTTACCGTGAATGGCCGATAGAGATATTTTCTCATTTGTCACTGCAGATAATGGTCTTTAAAACTCAACTTTATTGTCCTTGAAAAGTCCTTGAATTTTAATCTACAATATCTTTAAGAACCCTGTAACATATTTAAGGTAGATATAAATACACATGAAAGAGATATTACTTTTTATTACTATTTCATACGTTTTGGAGTTAGCACGGTTTCGAATTCAGGTCCCCAATTGAAAAATACACACAACCACGGAATATATTAATACACATTAATTTCAGTAAATCAAAATTTGTATGCACAAAGTTCTGGAAATAAAAAACTATGCTTGTTTTTGAAAAAAGTTTGCTACACATTTTTGTTTGTTTTTTGTTGTCACATAACCTCAAACGCTTTCAGTTCGGGCACAAAGAAGTTTGACCGTACAGCTGAAAAGATTTTTTACTTGCCATCAGTAAATGTTTTCAAAGTTGTTTGTGCTGTGCCATAAGACTTCACAATGTCAACTTTTTCCCCTGCCTTTTTCGACTTCGCACAAAATGTCTACTTTTTCTTGAAGTGTGAATTGCTTGTGTTTTTTCTTCGCCGTTGGTCAACCACGTCTGGAACTTAAGTACGAAAATACGTAAAGTGTAGTTTATGTATGCATAATTTGCAAATTACGCAATCAATGATGGTAATGTACGAAAACCAAGATGTGTGAATAGTGAAAATAAAATAAAAATTGGCTGTAACCTTTTAAACAGAATTCAAAAACTATTGACAGTATACATGCATTGATAAAGGTTAAAAATACACGCCCACGAAAGTCAGTTGTTAACAAATTCCACAAGTCGTCCGTGATACGTAATGTAAACAAACAATTTCGAAGCCTTTTTTCCATAGTTTGGATTGTTAACATGATTTCAAATACCGTATAAGTAATAGTATGAGAGGTATCGCAGTGTAACGTATTGTTGCATACAATATCAATAGAGTTTTTCTTGGCCGCATCTGTAGGTCTCTGCAGTTGGCAGACTCAACAATTTTAGGTCATGAAAATTAGAAAATAACGGAAATCCTAAAAACAAAATGTTTAGTTTATGTTTATGGGTTGAAGTGCTGTACAATTGTAGTTTATATGTATATTAGTAGTGAATTCGTCATATTTTATTTAAAAAAATTAGCTCAAAATATGTAGGTTTGTATTTTATAATGAATGTTGTCAACGTCCAGCTGCATTAATGTGAAAATGCCATATTTCACCACATAATCGTCACAAATTTTTTTCAAAATTTTATGCAAAAAATCGTAGGTTCAACCATTATTCAAGGAAAATTCCAGTGGTAAAAAAAATTTGTTTTAAAGCTTAAAGTTTTCGTCACTCACCCTATTTATTTTAAAGAAAGTCAATTTTATTAGCAGGAATATTGATGTACGATGTCTGAGACAAAGACAAATTGTTTAACTTACTAGAACTTAAAGGTTAAGTCGATTTTGTTTGGCCACCTAATTTTGTGCATAATTAAATAAATAATCACATTTGGTGATAATACTTTTTGTGATCAGCAGTATTTACCGGTACTTACGTAGTACAAACTTTGAATAAAAATTTACTGGTAAATAAGCACTTTTGGTTATTAGAAAACCGATGAATACAGTAGTTTTCCGAGTTCCGTTTCTCTTGAAGTCTGTGTTAAATCTAATGACATTTTAAAATATTTGTGAAGTAGAAAGTGATTTTCATTAATGATGGAATATTTTTGTTGTATTTCCATTACCGTTTGTTACAGTTGCAGTGCTTACAATCATCGTTTTGATTTTATTTTTCTACATCATAGATATGCAATATTGATTTGGGAGAATCCACCCGCGAGAAAAAAACATGTATGGTGTTACCTGATGTTAAGACCTGGTGGTTGTCTATTTGGTTATGTACTGGTGTGCCAGCTCCTATCATGTTCACCTCTCATCCAGAACTTATTCTCAATAACTCTTAGACTAGTCTTCAGACATCCCCCTAACATTTAAAATACAGTAAACTAGTTTATCCCAAACTACCACCTAGTGAAATAGTCAGACACTTACCACGCTGTGGCACATGTGCCATACATCAGCCATCCACATCCTTCAATAGCAGGCTCACAGACAAAACCTATCATATCTTTGGCAGCCACAACTGTGCCACTGAGAACCTCATTTTCCAGCTACAATGCAAACATTGTACAGCAGAGTACAGGCCTCATCACCTACATTCTTCGGCAGAAGATGAATGGCCATAGGGTGGACACCATGAAGGCACTAGCTGGTTCTATTGTAGACTCCCTGTACAAGCCAATTGCAGCCCACGCAGCATCTCACAACCTGGACTTTGACTCTTGCAACACAACCAGGGTAATAAAAGCCTGTAACACCATCCACCATCAGTACAGAACTTAGGCATTGGGAGCTGCCCCACCATTACGTAACCAAATCCATACAACCACCAGTTTTGATGTAAAAAGTATCTGTATTTAATCACATGAAAGAAATTTGTAAATTAAATTTTAAAAAAATTGTAATTGCATGCAACTGCTATCTAACATAGTGTTCACAAAATATACAAACCTGCCTACTCTGAATAAGTTTTAACTCAAATGCACATTGTTTTGATGTTAAAACATATGTATTATTAATCAGTAACAAATTCATTAGATTTGCATGCAAATTCTGTACAGCTGGAGATAACAAGCGCTACCTACTTCTAAATTATTAATAGAAATATGTTACAATACACCGTTGTGGTTCTGTCACACAACCACTCAAAAAATGTTTTGGCTGTCTGTACCTTGTATTATCTTACCTGCAAGTACAGCTCTGTAAGTATTTGTAGATTTCTATCCACATGTTTTACTAAGTTCTTAAAACATTTTTATTGTCCATGGCTTTTTTCTGTCATAACAGCATGCTTGTTGCACGTAGCTGTACTCTGTAATAGGTAGCTCATTTTGACAGAGCAGTAGCCGCTGTCATATTTTCAATTCCGTACGTTTGCCGCTGTGCAGAAAAGAGTGGGTACAGAGATGCTCGTTAGTCCACCAGGGGTCTTATTCGGTAACTTCTCCTCTGTAACGTCAGTCATCCATTACTGACTTTTGATAGCATCACCGATACAGATAGTCACGCGTGACTGTCTTTCAATGGTATTCTGTTAACCATTTTTTGTAACGTACTTTAACAGCTTTGATATAGATTTGGCAACATTGTAGGTACCTTTCTGAAACCATTAAAATCGCACCGTAAATGTTATCTTTCTAGCCATTAGTAGTAACACGCGGCCACACGATTTACATCTTGCTGTGCGGCAACGTGAAAGTGTTTTTAGGTTAAAGGTTGGGTAACGGATCAACTGTGTGAAATGGAGGCAGAAACTATGAAGTTTCATTCTAAGAGAATGACTGTTCTGCAGTACGAAATAATGTTGAATATCATGAGGGAAAATAAGGAATTTTTCAGAGGTAAATTTTGATACCGAAATGTTTATATTTTTCGTGTATGAACAATCGCCTAAATTGATCTTCGTCCATTTGCCTCCTCATCAATCGCATTTGCCTATGCTTTTTCTTATTTTCGAGCTCATCTAAGAAATCTTAACCTTTGCAATGCTGCCGCCATATTTGAAATTTCATGCACACAATCCCATTAACACCACCTCCCTAGTTGCTGTTACATAAAGTCACTCACGAATTGTTTGAATGTCAGCCATGCGCCATGAAGAGTTACAGAATATAAATTAGTCTCGTAACGATAGTCATGTGGTGACTGTCTCTACATAAGGAACGTATGTGAACACAAAATAGTTACAGAATAAGTGGCCAGGACATGTAAGAACAGAGAAAGAGGATCTACGTGCGTGCACTCCAGTTATTTTGATTACAGTGTGTGCATGTTTCGGTGAGAGTGGCATCTTGCATACAGGTTGTGACTTGTTCATTTTGTTCTCAGGACATATATTTTTAACTTCATTTATATAAAATTTTACTACGGTATTTTGTTTTCATGTCAGAGATGATTAATGTGGATGCAATCCAATCTCTGAAACTTTGTGTCGCTTTATGTTGTTACAGTAATATTTTAGGCTGTTCACGATAAAGTGAGCACTGCATAAAATTTTCTTTCAGCAGTTTTGCAATTATCTTTACTATTTTTATTATGAAAACACTTGTAACTAAAAATCAGTATAAACGTTTCAACACACTCAAAAGTTAACATATATTGGCCCAATAAAACATACTGTATTTTTAATTAATTACAAGATCTGCTGAGTGTTCAGTTTATAGTGAACAGCCTATAACAGTAACATTGTAACACAATATTCTTAATGTCTGACCCTCAGATGTTAACATCATCAGTTTGAAGAGTTTTTGATAGTGAATGTGAAATGTAGCTTTTCTGTGTAGGTAAAGCAGGCCATGAAAGATCACCCAGATGACAAACTACTGCAGCGTGTTCTTCATGCGCGTCAACTGGGCTTGAAGCTTATTGCCAATGTTACATATGGCTACACGGCTGCTAACTTCTCTGGCCGTATGCCATGTGTTGAGGTGAGTCTTAACTTGCACCGTAGCTGAGCAGCTCTGTGCATGTTTAGTACTTTTGTTGACTAACATTCTTTTCTCAGTAGTTAATTTAAGAAATACATCCGAGCCTCGCTACTACAAGATGGCGTGGTTCCCAATAAATTGGTCTAAATGTAGAGCCCCGATTTCACAAACTCTGGAATAATGAAAATAGTGATATAATGAAACAATTTTTAGGAACTTAAAATAAATAACCAAAAATGTATGAAAGAACTGAGGAACTTTTGATAAAATGGAATATAAATTGTAATACAAGTCTATTAAATACACTCACTAGCTGCAGTATGTACTTATTCCTCCATTGATAGCCTTAAACTATCTGTCAAGAAACAAAAAAAAAAAAAAATGTTAAAATTTGTTGAAACGTATGTCCAAAGAAGTAACTTTAAGCTGAGCATGCGCAGCTGAGCGAGCAACGCTGTGTTGCGTAACAAGTACGCGCTTAAAGACCTTTCCTCATGGCCTAGGAGCTACATGATCTGGTGGCTGGCAGGTGAATGAGTATGTAGGCACCCAGTCTACACAGCGATGGGAACTAATACACACAGTGTTTCACATCTCCATCAGAATGTGCCACTGTGCAGCATGCTCTACAATTTAATTCTACTACTAGTGTGCTGTGGACCCCAGCGTGATTATTTTTTTGTCTCATCCCTTGATAAAACCATAGTATTTATCAAAATATATAATCATGTTATTTATGCAGACATTTTACAATACATTTACTACCGTCAACGTAAATAATAAAATACTGTACTAATATGTTTTGCCAATGCTGAGAAAACATTCGAATGCAAAGAATCTATAGCGAACAGGAATCTGTTTGTTGAACTACGCGGTGGCGTACAAGCTACAATGGCTGCCACCATGGGTATTTTTTTTTATTATTATTATTTTACGGTTGTTGTCTTGCAAACTTTTAATTTAGTTTTAATTGCATTTTTTTACCCCGACACTTTTTATTTCCTAAATTTTTTTGTAGCAGGGAAGGAAAGGTAGAAGGCTCTCCAGTGTTAATCACGTCTTACATGATGGCACACGAGCGGTCTAACACCAAGCGCATGTTCCACAGATAGTTTTGAAAGTTTTTTCACCTAACTTTTTTTCTTTGATGGCGGTGCCCTAACAATTTATGGTAACTACGTTATGTTGTTGTTAGCTTACAGACTTTTTATTACCCAGCATTTAACTTTTATCCAGGATGATGGTGGGGGGTCAAAAATATGCTGTTAGATTTAACGAAATATCTATTTAGAGTAACCGTTTTCGGGCCTCATTGCATTTCGTTAAATTGGGGTTTTACGGTATTTGCAATGTTGTCATAGTTGCCAACGAAAGGAACCATTCATGAGAATTAAACTTCTGACACCAACTTTGATTTCATAAATTTTTTATCTATATATGCGACAGTTATAGGGCTTAGAAAATGATATACCAGAAATGTTATTGTTGCACAGACACAAAAGGAACTGTGTAAAAGTCAGATGCAACATCCACAACTAACATTTCAACAATTAGAATTGAGCTACACTACCGGCACAACCACTTACCGCCACGTTGGTTGCGTGACTGACTCCCAGGCTAGTACACCAGCGCCACCAATCACAGGTTGAAGCAAGGCTGCCAACTACACAGCAGTAGAGACGGCAGATTCAGATTTCTATGTTATAAATCCAAGTTAAAGTTAACACAAAATGTACAAAATTGTCTGTACCGAAAACACAGTGAAGTCAATAAATATATTGTATACAAATTTACAGGTTCAAACAGTTACATTTAATACTAATGTAATATTTTCATTAATTGAGTTTGTAGAAATGCAGAATTGATCATTTATCTTAATATATAAAATGAAGTGTCCTGACATACTCACCCACTCACTCACTCACTCATCAACGCACAGCCCAAACCGCTGGACCTAGAACCATGAAATTTTGAGGGAAGCTTCCACTTGCCCTGTAGGCACCCACTAAAAAGGATTTTTCGAAATTATATAATTAAGGGGGTGAAAAGGGGTGAAATGTGTTTTAAAAGAATCATTGATATCTCATTAACTGGGAATGGTATAAATGTTTTAACTTCATAGTATTGCCCAAAGAAAAGCATGTTCACAAATTTTTAGATTTTGCGAAATTTGAAAATTAAGCGGGTGAAAAGTCGTAAAATGTATTTTTCATTAATCTGTGATTTCTCCTAAACCATTTAAGTTAGTTAGGTGACTTTTTTAAAATGATGCTTAGTTAAGTAAATATCTAAAAAGTATTTTTACAATTTTTCGAAATTTGCCCTTGAAAGCTCTTAAAAAAAATAAAACTTGCTTTTTAATTAATCCCACTTACCTCCTAAACCGGTGGAAATATTGAAATGGTTTTTGCTTTAAAATAAATCTTATGTAAATATAAAAAAAAGTAATTTCAGGATTTTTCGAAATTCGTCCTTGAAAGCTGTTAAAAAAAATTTAATGTGATTTCAAATAATCGTCTGTACCGCTTATACACGTTAAGTTATCGAGATGATTTTTTGATAAGAATGAAGCTTATGTAAATATCTACAAATCAAAGTAAGGTTTTTATGAAATTCAAAAATTAAGTAGGTGAAAAGCAGTAAAATGTTACAGTCTCAAGAAAAAAAAGAGAATGATCACTGAGAAATAATTCAACAGTAGTTTCTTTTTGCCAACCTACTCATAAATAAAACCTCTTTGGACTGTAGCCACTACATACAAAAGAATTATCACTGCGTGCCTTTAACATTCACTCAGGTATTGTATGTATAAAGTTTGTGGTGTGGAAGGGATGGGGTTACGGGTTCGCATCCCGTGCAAGACTTTGCAATGGGAATTACTATGACATCATATGAGCATATTGTGTGCGCTCTTTACACTGAGCTAAGACAGTTAATTATAATTCACTGTTATTGAGTATGCTAGCTGTTAAATGCCTTCATCACATATTTTATCCAGAGTTACTGTTTACATTACATAATTTCACGCGGGAAACGCCGCAGCCAGCCAGCTAGTTTAATATATTGCCAAACTAACTGTATTACAAAGTTTATATTAATACAAGTTGGCGGAGGAAGTTCCAATATAAATAAATGCCACATATAACATTTATAATTTTAAGTTTTGCAGGTTTTTGTTGTACATACATTTTTCTATGGTCATAACCACTTTGTGTACGTCTTGTGCCACGTGCGGCAATTTTACTGTACACTGTGATAATACATTACTTAATTATTAGCCATGTCTGAAGTTTGAAATCATTTTAAAGTTGATTTTCTTGATGCAAAATATGCATTTACAGTGGGTCACGAATCTCAAAAAAGGGTATCTAAATGTATCTCAAACACTTTAAAAACATAATTTACAACACGAATACTGATGACTGATAACAAAATGTGATAAAATTGTATCAAATCCAAAAACATAAAACTGAGTCAAGGAACCGGAAGTGAGAATCGGAACTGGAAAATCGGGGAACCGTCTCGTCAGTAGTAAAATTGTGGAACCTGTTGTAATAGGAAACACTACAGTAAGGCATTTACTTTTGGATTAATTTTTCGGTGTGTTGCTATGCTCACAAATTTCAAATTTAAAACTGTGCAATGAAAATAGAAATTTGTCACAGTACACCCCTGCACTAGACAACTTGGTAACACAACTGCTGGAAAAGCTATTTGTAACTTACATAATTTGCTGCGAAACGTGACAGCTGCAATTGCAAATTGAATATCTAGACTGTGGCGCACTGCCGTGCACACCCAGATTATCTTTATTTCGTCCGTACATAACCTAGGGGATGAACCAAACATCTAGGTACCCAATCTACAAGACGGGCACTCTAGGTCCTCTGTATTTGGTCCGTACATGACCTACGGCTGAATGAGCATCTATATACATATTATAACATGGCGGTGGACAGGGTTAGTAAGATGGAGATGGTGTTTCATGCTTCTGTCAGAATGCACTACTGTGCAGCACGCTGTACCAATATCATTACCGATAAAGTGCAGTGATTTACATTGTTTGCAGAACTTCATTCAAAAAAAGGTATTCTACAATAAAATTATTGCTGAAGTATGTACTGTATGTCTCGCTGAAAGTAATATCAATCTCAAGTGCCATGTATTCTTAGCAAGTACCAAAGTTTTAATATTTTATTGTGTTTGTTATAGTTTTATTTTGTTGCAGATTGATACACATAACAGCACAGAAAAACTAGTGTTTAGTGTACTAAAAAGTATGGTACTAAAACTTTAGTGTATGTAAGAACAGTAATTTTGGTATATTTTGTGGTAGTATCCACTGAAGACATTCTGTGGTGGTTGATGTGGGTACAATGTACAAGACTGGCACCATTAATGGAGGAATATATAGCTATGCAACAAGCCCACCCTTTCAGGCTGAACATTGTGAACCAGGAGAGGGATGAAAGGAGGCATGGCCAACCTTGAGCGAGTCGCCAGACACGATGAGTCATGCGTGCAATGTTACAGCATGGTTTTATATGTATGTTTGTGAGTGTGTACATACAGTATGACTAATTTAAAGTTTCTTGGTGGCTGGTTTGAGCACAGGTGGGAGACAGCGTAGTCAGCAAAGGAAGGGAGACTCTGGAACGAGCGATACAACTGGTTGAGAACACCACACGCTGGCAAGCTCGTGTTGTCTATGGTGACACCGACTCCATGTTTGTGTTGGTAGCAGGACGCAGTCGAGCACAAGCCTTTGCAATTGGAGCAGAGATAGCTGAAGCAGTCACTTTGGACAATCCTGCCCCTATCAAGCTGAAGCTGGAAAAAGTGTACCAGCCCTGCATCCTCCAGGTATATATGTGTGGGTGCAGGTCATTTTAGCAACATGAGCAGTACTGTGTAAGGAAAGTGTTACACATTACTGTGCCATCTTCTGATTCTGTTGAACCTCAGCCTCGACAAGAGTTTGTCATGGTGTACAGACTCATTGAGCTGTCATAAAAGACATTATCCACAAAAGTCATGAAGCACGAGAGAAAACTGTGTGTACCGACTTTTGTTTGCGTGTGCCTGTGTCAGTGCGCACAGTGAGTAATGATGCCTGCCAATGGGCAATCAGTGATATAGCTGGGTCTAGAAGTGCCAGACTTGCAAACTCCTAGGCATTTGCCTATAAGAATCGCCTGCAAGTAGACTTAAAGCCACGCAGTGCATGCCAGTCCTGAGGGTGGCCCCTTCCCTCACTACCTAGCTTGCCCTTGCCAAGTCTCGAGCTCGTATCCCTGGTGAACATCATTCCATCCTCACTTAATCACATGTTCGGAGGGATATCGAACAAAATATATATGGCCTGATCAGTGGTATATCCCTTGGAGTGATTCCTCTGAATTAATTTGGACTGACACCCTCAATTGATACTTTAATTCTTTCGATGTCGCCTTAATGAAGTTGTACTTTATAATTGTGCTTTGAGTATTTGTGGTTGGTTAAATGCTTTCTTTCATCTCTGCTAAGCAATGCAAGGGTAGTTCTTTTTTGTAGCCAATAAACCACCTGTTCGCAGTGACTTTATACATGCTGCTTACGGGCAGCCTGAATTTCATTTTACAATCCTAGCTTCCTGCTGTCAATCTGTGTTCCTACAGGGGATCCAGCAATCGGTAAATTGCGTGTGAAGTACGGGAATTGTACGTGATTTTTGCGGGGTCGGGAATGTGCGGGAAATATACTTGAAATTGTTCTATTCTGCTGGAATTTATTTGCCATCAAAAATTTTTAAATCGTTCATCAAGAAATTCGATGGTACTTTTAACAGCTGCAATTTTAGTTACAGTATTTCGAGACTGAAATGATTATCACAATGTGCAAAATTGTGAATTTTTCAGTTTTTTTTTTTAAATTGCGATATCCCATCATTCTGTACGAAATTACAAAATAAGTGCAATTTTTAACCCGTGCCTTAATAAAAAAAGGCCTTGGTACGAGAATCAACTGCCAAGGAATTGATAGAATCAATTTTTGACAGAGAAAGCGAGATTCAAGTTTATAGAATTAGACCAGAAAATGGCTGGCATATGTTTAGGTTTATTGAATGCGTTTAGTCATTGTATTGTAGCTTATGTAAAACATTGGTATGCATATAGAACCATAATTGTGATGAGCTGTTGTACGAAGAGTGTACTTAACACTTATGGTTTGTCCCTTGGGAAAAGCCATTGCGTGTTAAGTGGGGGGTTGTGACGTGCACTGGCACGTAGCACTTAACTTGGCCTCTTATCATACAGTAATTTCAATTTTTTTTGTCGTAAAATGTTTTTTTCTCTGTTTATAACAAATTAAGTAGGCCAACTTAACCAGGTATAAGGGTGTATACGGCGGGATCCAACCTATTAATTGGGGATGCGAGTAGAGAAATTTACATTAAAATTTTCTTTTTAATTTTAAATTTAACTT
>PNEQ01093010.1:0-52806 GCA_003012365.1 Medauroidea extradentata | reverse complement strand
CATTTCTAGCAACTTTTCTAAATAAACTTTTCTTATATTTTGCCTTGTTTAGATTTTTTTGAAATTTCAAGTAGCTTATTAGCTTGCTTCTCCTGGAATAGGATTTATGTGGCAGGGTAGTCGTAGTTCTCTTGCTTGGAAGCACGTACAGGGACGTGCTGGAATGCGGGGACTCTGCAGGGCGTTTCTCGATCAACGTGGGTGGTAGTGTCGTGTGCAACAGCACTAAAAAGGTGGTGATCCGCGACAGATTGAGGATGCTGCACATCCCCAATTAATAAACTACAGCCAGGACTCTTTAATACAAACCTGAAGGGACCCAAATATCACTACTTTGTAATAAACAAACTTTGTATTAACAAAACTTCGGCAAAAAAGTAAAAAGTGGAGCGGTAAGAATACAGTAGTTGTACGTACATTTGTTTTATAAATGTCTAAGAATTTGCAGTTCAAAATAGCCTAGTGAACAGAATGAAAAAGTTAGTCACATGTCCAAACTTGAAAAACAAAATGCATTTGCAGGTAAATATGTACAGTATGTCATTGAGGTATAAAAAAGGAGTCAATTTTTGTTTGCACAGTACTTGATTTGTATGACTTTCTCACAACAGAGCACAGTTTGTCAAAAGCTGTAATTGTGTCAGAGTCCACATCAATGTTTGCAAAAACATTTTCAAGTGTGGCAAGAGCAGCCATTGCATCATTCTTGACAGGCATTGGAGGTAATTTATCGTCCTCTGTTTCTTCAAGTTTGTCTTCATCAATCTCACAGACGTCGACACATTGCTGTCCAACACCTAGAAGTTCATCGACTCCTGGGGTTGCATATGTTGATAACTCAGAATCCACTTGCACGAAGTTCGAAAAGTCATCTTTGAATTGCAAGTTTTCTTGCAGCTGATTCCAGCCATCAACATCATGTTCTTCTTCCTCCTCTTCCTCTTCAGTAAGACCTGGAGCTTCACTGACCACTAACCCAGCCTTCAGAAAGCAGTTGGAGATTGTGGTGGCTGTCACAGCATCCCAAGCTAGAGAAATGTTTCTCATAGCATCCAACACGTTCCATTTGCACCGGGAATTTTTCAACTCCATCTATCGAATGAGGTAACGGACAAGGCGATTCCTGTATTTCTGCTTGAGATTCTGGATTATTCCTTGGTCCAACAGCTGCAAAATACTTGTTGTGTTTGCCGGTAGAAACATCAGTTTAACATTCGTGAGTGCGAGTCCTTCAATGGAATGTGCTGCACATCTGTCCAAGAGCAGCAAAATATTTCGGTTCTTGCAGGCCATCGTGCGATCCAGTTCCCCAAGCCATGCTTGAAAAATTTTGGTTGTAATCCATGCGGAAGAGTTACTTTCATAGTCGCAAGGCAAATTCTTGACATTCTTGAAACATCTAGGATGTTTTGATTTTCCCACCACAAGAGGACGGATTTTGGTACTGCCATCTTGGTTGCAACACAATAAGGCTGTTACACGTTCCTTGCTGTGTTTGCCACCACGGCATTTTTCGCCTTTAGCAGCAAGAGTTTTGTTTGACAGAAGGTTAAAAAAAATTCCAGTTTCGTCCATGTTAAAAATGTCTCTTGCATCATACTATTCTAATGTCAACATTGCTGTTTCTAACCACTCGGAGGCCTTTGTCTTGTCAACTGCAGCCGACTCTCCACAAACAATTTTGGACACAAGATAATTTATGTCTTTGAAACGTTTCAGCCAGCCGTTACTAAATTTTAAGTCACTGATACCCAACTTTAAAGCTATGGAATCAGCTTTTTCCTGGATCACCTGACCAGAGACTGGTAAATTTGCCGCAAGCATTTCGTGGTACCACTGCACTAACTTTTCCTCCATCTCTTCATGTTTCGGGCCACGCAACCTTTTCCTTTTCGCAATGTTTGTACCCGATGCACTTTCAAAAGCATTTTCGATCCTCTCGCGATTTTTCAAAATCGTTGACAGCGTCGAGAGGGGAATGTCGTACTTCTTTGCGATATCGGTTTTAGTTTTCTCGTTTGCATCAACGTCTTTAATTATTTTGAACTTGACTTGAATAGTTAGTTCGTTTCCTTTTCGATGCCATATGAAGAAAACAAACAGTTTTTTTTTCGTGCAGAAAATCTAACCTTAAAGAACGTACGTAATTACGTATTTCAAACTAATAACTTCCACGTGCACGTAACCTAAAACATTACAAACAGGAAACAATAAACAGCGTATGATGTCATAGATTCAACACTGCGCAAGATGGCACACACTGCGCAGGACGGCAACCAGTGGGTGCAATTGATTGCTCAGAGTCACGGTCTCGGTCCGCTATGGCCGTGCTCAGAGTAGGCTTATTTCAAAAGCGAACGTACGATCGATAACTCAAGAGTCTACCATTCGTGTACAAGTTCTATGGCGGTGTTGATCAAGTTCTTATGAGCAACATTCGTGTCTCTACATATATGAATCTGTGGAATGTTTATGTGGGATTCGGGAACATTATGGCGCACAACGTTTTTATAACTATTACATAAGCTACAAGCGTACAAATGTACGTTGATTTACCTTAGAAGTTAGTTCGTATTAAACAATATTTTTCTTTAGTACTTTCTCTTGTTGGGCCCAAAAATGACTTCGTATTTCATATTAACGTTATTTCGTAATACACGAACCATATAACCTATAAAACCCTATACGAGTTGAAGGGGCCGAAATTTAACTTTGTACTATCGAGTATTTCATATTAACGGGGTATTTATTAACGAGTTCTGACTGTAATGAATATTCAGCTGGTAGTATGGAGTAAAATGCGTTGTGAATTTATCAGTATCTATATTACATACAATTTTTAGGTTATAAACATAAATTAACCAGCTTTTTAGGCAAGTTGGATCCTGATGTATCCCTCCGCCGCTCGGCCGAGTAAGTCAGAGTGTTCGCCCGGGAGTTTAGTAGTTGCGTCATGGCGGCAGGGAGAGGACGTGTTAAAGTTGGAAGAGGGGCGGTGAAGCCTAGAGGGCGGATTCGGGAGTAAAGTGGGCGGTATTGCCTGCGATGCTTTGTTGTTCATCATTTTTCTTTGACTAGTTAGGATATCTAAGTAGGTAGGTGCACTGAACAGATGCACAAGTGGATATTACGTTTTGTTATTTTACTAGACAGTCGGGAATTGTAGCATTGTGTATTCTGTACAGTAGTTGTTTTTTTGTTGCTGGTTGAGCAAACCCAGGCATATCACGTCTGCAGAAAGACCTGGACGAACACTCTAGACTACGTCAAGTTAAGCACTGGTATCACCCTTTAATGTTTACGTTTCGAAGTTGAAAAGGTTACTGGAATGAATTTAAGTGGTTAAGCAGTGAGTGTTCGATGTACAAGTGAACCACTAAATAAAAAAAAAAAAAAACTAAATGGAAACCTTTTTTTTTTTTCTTTTTTTTTATATATATATGCCCACTTAAATGTTTTCTCTCTACGCGGACACCGTTTGAAATACCTCAGGCTATCCGGGCATGTAAAACAAAAAGGGAAGGATTTCTAATTTCTAAAGGACTTGTCAAAGTCATCGCTCGCCGAAATCAGCGGCCGCCGGTAATGGAAGGTAGCTGCAGGGAATAAACAGCACAACAGACGAGCAGAGAGAGAGCGTTCACCATCACATTCTGCCGCCCCGAATAGGGACATCATAACCTCCAAAACCAACTTCTAGATAGCAACGACAGTCGAACAGAGCAGCAGGAAGCGGACCCATCACAGTTACAGCTATTGTTTGTTGTGATTGATGATTTTCAAGTTTATGACCATGCAATTTGTGTTTTGAGAAAAACCTGGAAAAAACCAGGAATTTCAAAATGTCAAATGGGTGGCCACCCTGTTTTATGTATTCTACCCTTCAGTAAATCATAAGTTTTGGTAAACAAAAAGAAGGTCAAGGCTAAAGTACGTTGTAAAAGAGAGTGTTTTATGCAGTAATACCAGTACTGTACGTAGCATGCCAAGTACAGTAATAGAAATTATTTTTTTAATGCAATAAGTGCTTGCTTAATGGTGAAGTTAAGTTCTCAGGACAGAGGGATTTCTCCTCTACTCCCTTTTTTTCTTACTGCAGTCGTATCTACGCTGGGGCTTTACTATTGATGCAGCTGGAATGTTTTTTTTCTTTATGCTCCTCTTGTATTCACACTCTTTGACGATGGGTGAAGATGGGAAACACATATTTTTGGAATGGATGGAATCCCAGAAATTTCAGTATGCTTTTTAACTTGAGATATTTATCATTTTTTTTTTTCACTGGAAATGTAATGGGCAGCCTGCAATAACAAAAGTACATTTGTATCTACAGAACTTCTAGAACTGTACCATAATTGTATGGTTGGTAGAAGAATGATTTAATTGTGGAAAGTTAATGCCGCAGTTCAATATTGTTTTTTACATGTAAAGGTTGGGTGCTAACTCTGAGTAAGATGTAACACTTTAGGAACTATAAAGCCATAATGTTTTAATTAATGTGCAAAAAAATTGTGGTAGAATACTGGTTGTTTTGGAAATTTGTGTAAACAAGTAATGAGTCATAAGTATCTGAGATAAAGTTTAAATAATAATTAGTGAAAGGTAGATAACCTCTATGACTGGCATCTTCCCTCAAGTTTTCTTAAATAGTGGGTATGTGACGGTAGAGGTTTAGCTTAACTTTAAAATGTCTGTAGCAAAAATAAGTGTGTCTATACAAGGTATATGCGATGTTCATGTTACTGCAGACAAAGAAGCGCTATGTGGGTTATGCTTATGAAAATCCCAGCCAGGAGCAGCCTACTTACGATGCCAAGGGTATAGAGACGGTGCGCAGGGATGGCTGTCCGGCCGTTGCAAAGGTGAGTAGTTAACAAGTACAATATAACTGTAGAGATGTAGGTATTGCACCTTGTACGTCACCATACTCTGATTATAGATAGTATAAGGATATACATTAAATAATACTGTATTGGCTTGAATATAAGGCAATACTTTTTCCAAAACACGTACTTTATAAACATTGGAATCTTGCGATCGTAGCCTACTACTTGCGGTTACATACAGATTCAGGGTGGCAAGCAACCGGGAAAAGTCAGGGAATTAAAGATGTCTGGAGAAGTCAAGGAAAAGTCAGGGAATTCTCTAAAAAATTTTGGAATTTCAAAATTTAATAAACTGACATTTCCACAGGGGGTATTAACACAACATACAGTAAAACTCGCTTAAGACGTTCCCACGAGATACGTTTTCCCAGCTGAGTCGTTTGGTTCGTTTGGTCCCATCACTTTTGTCATAAGAGCCATGGTTAATTTTCCCACATGTTACGTTTTGCCACGTGCCTGATTTCCCTCGTAATACGGTCAACTTTTGTAAAAAAAATGTAATTTTTATAAAAGTAATGAACGCGATTTTCTTTAGGAAACAAACTGAAAGGAAACTGCAACTACAAGAAAAATACAGCATTTGTTTACGTTTTTGTACCGTCATCATAGTTACCTGACGTGAGATATAGCGTTCCATAGACAGCGAGCAGGTAAACTCAGGATGGCCAACGCATGTGCGTAACACGAATAAATACAATCCGTCATTGGGGATCGCGTGCAAACCCGTAGCAGATCGACCGTGATCGCGTGTAATGCTTATGCTCACTGCACAATAAATTCAAGATGGCGGCAAGAGAATTGCCGCCGCCGCTAGCACTATCGATTGTATGGAACGCTATCGATCGGTGTACCTGCGTTGGCAACATTGATCTCTTTACGTGCGTTCGTTTGTCTTTGTTTACGCAAACCATAACTAACCTAAGTTGCTACCATGTACAATTACTGTATGCTTATTTATCACCAGTATGTAAGTGACATAAGCTGTGTTAATGATATTTATAATTCGTTACTTTAAATATACTTCAAAAATAAAATTTTGTAATGCTGTTGCCTTGTGACTTGATGTAACTGTCCCTATTTGCGAGCCTAGGCTCATTGGGACCTAAAGAAACAAACAAATAAAAAAAAATAAAAAAAACGTAAACTTTGCGAAACGTTTTTGAAAATGTAACGTTATGAAAATATGTGTTTTAAAGTCATTTCCATTTTAGTGCAGCGTGTTTAGATGGTTGTATAACGGCAATATTATAATAAAAAAAATTGGCATTATCGATAAAATAATTGATGAACATGGAGAAGTGTGACAAGTTCGTGGAAACATTTGTTGACCTTAGTAAAGAACTTTCCACCCCTTTAAAATGAGTACTGTAACTGTCTACATTCGCGGTAGCATTGCAGAAAATTTGTGAAATGCTGAACAGTGTATAAAAAAAAAAAAAACTCTTATTAACATTTCAAGATGTTCTCTTGAAATGGCATATGCATGTACCATGAATCTTCCCATAACAGTATACTCAATTCCAATATTAGTAACTTAAACTATACCAAGTTTTATGTTACAAAATATGATAAATGCATTGTTTGCATGGATACTATCACTTCGATTTTACCTGAAGAGAGTTTTTTAAACATGAAAACAAAAGCATTAAATAAGGTAAGCTGAATGAGTTTTACGAGATTTCCCTTAATTTAACCTTCCCACTATTTACACTTGTTCACTCTGTCCCCCTGAAAAGTGTAAATAAGGGATTTTACTGTACATTAAATTGTCCTTGTGACTCCGAAATAAAATTTAATATATACTGCTCCTACAGCAATAACGACTTAAGTTTTAAAATCAGTTTTCCCATTTAAGATGTTTTTCCAGCTAAGAAGTTTGTGGTGTAAAGTCCCTTCAAAAACGTCTTAACAGAGTTTTACTGTACCATTTTTTTCGTGCATATACCAATTTTCAAGCCCCACATCTTTTCTTACCGAAATTTTAGTTGTGTGGAGCAGTGTGGAGTTGACGTGAGGTACCATTTTTTGTCTCAAATAGGTTTTTTTTTTTTTTTGCGTTGTCTACCAGAATTTTTAGTGGTTACTGTCAGTGTTGCCAGATCAGTTGTTTACCTGCCAATGTGTTGTGATGTTTTCATGTTTCCTCGGGGGTAAAAAAATTACTCTGCCATGGTGTTTCTTGCGTACTGTTTGTAAAATGCCGTCATTTTTACTGATATTTTAGTTTTAATAAAGTGGGTTTTAAATAGTTATGGTGTTTTTTCTTAAGAGTTCATAGTATAATTTGAAAGTGCGGACTTGGCAACATAGGATCCACAGTTTGTGTTTGTTCTTACCATGCAGCATGTTGAAATGTTTGTTGTAACCGTCAGTTGTTTATTATTTACTTGGTGTGATGTGGATATTTTTTGCTATGATTCGTTGTTCATGCTATAATTACCGTATTTGTCGGCATATAGGACGACCCCGCATATTAGACGAGTCATAGTTTTGAAGGTACAAAATCTTGAAAAAAAGTAAATTACTAATTTTGAAATTCCCTACAGAAAAATGGTTTTTCCTTTGCCAGAAACATTAAAAATTTAGTTTAAATATTTTCAATGCATTTATTACCGGCATATAAACATCATAGTAGACACATAAACGAATAACATAGGCTACTACTGCTCTCCGCGCGCCCAAGAGCCAAGGAAATGCACGGCAGCGGCCGGCTATATCTCCATTTGCCGGCAGGTGTGCGCGACTTGGCAATGCCCGCCTAAGACACGCCGCGCACTACTTGGCAACGCCGGGCAGCAACAGCTGCTTGCAAGGTCATCGCATTCCTGTGCGCTGTTGTCCGCCAGCCTAACACTAGACGGTAGACACATGAATGTCTGGTACGGTATGTAGATCCTCGTTTTTTCCGCCCGAGAGTCTTGTGCTTGCGAGACAAAGGATGAAAGCACGCGGACCTAGATCCTCGTTTTCTCCGTCCGAGAGTTGTAGGCTGGCGAGACAAAGTATCTCGGCACGCGCTCACATCGATCGCAGCTTCGCTGCTAGGAAGTGTCCTTTATTGTGAATGACGCTCATCAAAATTTCGTATCGTTAATTTTATTGAAATGTACGGGGCACTCGTTTTCATTTGTGACGAAAAACACAATTCCTTGAAACATCATACAACTCCACAGCTTACAGCTTTAGATTTCAAACTATTTTTGGCTACCAAAAAGTTTTGCACCCTCTTATAAGACGAGTAGTAATTTTTGAGGGCCAAAAATATGTAAAAATTGTCGTCTTATATGCCGGCAAATACGGTAATAAAACTACCGGGACGTGCACGTTTTGCCTCTTTCGTCCACTGTTTACAAGCTTAATGTTAACCGCAACTTAAGAACAACTATTCAACACCCAATCACAACGTGAAACATCACTGTATGGTTGCCAAATTTACATTAACCGGCGCTTAGCTGACCATAAAATTTTTAAATGAGACTAGTATTGTCAGAAACACTATTGTTTTAACCAGTAGTTAAAGTTTCATTTATATTTATCATATGGTCCGATAACAAATACTTTATACAGTCAGTGTGAAACTGGCCCTTTTAATGTAACCATGTTTGTTGGCCAATGCAGTTTGTGTATGTTCAATGTATTTACCAGTTAATTTTTTTACTTAAGTTTATTTTAATTTTTTTAAAACAATATATTTCTTTGGTGTGGTTTTTTCATGTTCCGGAGTTTATTTTCGTGAAAATGATTTACTGTATTTACGTTTTCAATAGCTATATGTATTAGTTTTAAATTATTACAACTTAGTACTAGTACTGACAACATTTTACTGCATTTCCACTTTCCCACTTTTTACACCATTTTTGCAGGGTCCTTTGAATCGTGTAAAAAAATGTGCTATACTGTATTTGAAAAATTAATGCTGTTTTAAAAATGTTAATATCCTTTTCCTTGCTTCATAAGCATTTTAGACATGGAAGTACATATAGTATATAGCAACTTTTGAGTGCCAAATGCATCACAGCGCTGTTGTGTTCTTTTAATGATGTGGAGTGTGTTACATAATTAACGAGTGGACTGTAATAAATCTAGGATGTAACATTTACAGTTGGATAGAAAAAAATGAACGAGCGAGTACACCAGCATGACCACTCACCGCCATGTTGGTTGTTAGACTGTATTTGTTGGCTGGGACAGGGAAGCCAACCCAGGTCGTAGCAGTGACAAGGCTGCCAACTCCCACAAACAATGTTGCCGGTACAATTATAGAACTGAGAAGTCTAGGCTGTTGCCCGATGAATACACGAAATGTGGAATACTCGTGCCTCTATCAGTTACAATGTTGTGCACTTCTTTAATGATTTCTGGTGTGGTTGCAAGTTTTGGACTTTACTTAAGTCTGGTATGGCCTTATGTAAACTGGACAAGCCATTCATAATTTTTATAAAACCAGATAAGAGGTCCTGTAAACTTTTAGGCACTTCAAACGTACCTAAATTGCTGTAACAAAGCATTCTATAATATCTCTTTACTAAATTTTATTAATTTCAACAGCATGCAGACAAGACAAAAATGTCTTATTACAGACAGCTGTAGACAATAACACTTGTCTTACAGTCTGTGATAGAGTTCTACATGTTTTCACACCATCATGATAGTGACATAAGGTCAGGTCACCAAGTAACCATTGCGATAGGTACATTATAGTAACAGTTATGGGTATTTAATAAAATTCGTATTCAAGGTGATAAACTAGCTTTATCCAACTCCTTTTCAAAATGTTTATTTCTAATACAGTAAATACTCTACATACTCATAAATGCTTAAGATCATCTGTAATTGTCTTCAGATTGAGGCTGCGGTGTCATCAGAGATGTGCGTTTCTTTGTCTGTAGGTGTTGGAGAAGGCTTTGCGCATACTATTTGAAACACGAGATGTGAGCCTTGTAAAACGCTATGTGTGTCGTCAGTGGGACAAGCTGATGCAGGGGCGGGCAAATGTGCACGACCTAGTTTTTGCACGGGAATATCGTGGTAGAGCAGGATACCGTCCCGGAGCTTGTGTGCCTGCTTTGCAACTGGCCAGGTAATTCATTGTGTTAGTTTTGAATTTATTAGAAACAAGGTATAAGAGCTCAGCCAGTTTTCATGTACTGTATTTTGTGCATTCAAGACCTGGTAACTGGTAAGTTTGTAGGCAGACACTTGCTCATTCATTTACCTCATTGCTTCCATGTGCAAGCCACTCAAGTACAGGAAGGCCCTGCTACTGTGACAAGCAACGGTTCCCAATAAATGTAATATAGTTGTGTTGTTGTTGTTGTAGTTCACTGAACTACCTTATTCACTCACCTTTAAAATAATAAATTAAGAAGTGGAGTGTGTATGTTTTTTATTATTATTTTTTTTATTTTTTAATTTTAACTGGGGTGAAACAGATTTATTTTTAAAATTAAATAAATAATGAAAGCATCTTACTAAAGACATTACAGATATATTTACCAGTATGTCCATTACTTTCAAATATACATATTATAACTCTCATCCATAATATCAATTTACTGATACCTTTTATTTTATGCTGAAAAAGCCTAGATAAATAAACCATACAATGGTATTTACGTTAATGGTTTCGAATTTTATTTAACCACACAAGTGTTATTGTAAATCCTCTTGGCCAGCTTTTGAACTTACTGAAATATCTCTAGGTAGTAGAATATGAATGTGTAGGTACTGTAATTAAAACCGAGCATCATTACTTAAAGTAGAAAATACTGTATTCCATTCCTGGCATTCGTAAACCACTCATAATTTTCAGCCACCAGAGATGGTTTGAAAATGAAAATAATTCATTACATATTCAAATGCGTATTTTGAGTCATTCAATTAAATATGTACTTGAGATTGTTTGGACAACTACTGCAATTTGTGTTGTTCTGGCTGGATTGTGTTATTCTTGTAATTGAAACAAGCAGGAAAGTAGTAAAACGTGAGGGATGTGGTAGTTCAAAGTCCTGATTTTTAGAGAAAAAAAACTACATACAGACTGTTGTACCTTTAAGAGTTTTCTTGTACTAAACTATATGGCATCCATAAGAAAAAAAATATGATAACACTTCTGGAAAGTAAAAATTCACAGAGTAAATGGTAATAAAAATGGTACACACTTTTTTCACTTTATTTTGCAAAGAACGTATAAGAGTATGTACATGAAAAACATTACATTACCTTAATATTGTTCAGTATACATTTGCATTATACTCAAGTGGCTGATTAAACAAGTCCTTTTTATAATGTACATGATAGTGTGTAAAAACCCCATCATTTCTGATTATTGGATTATTTCTTTATGATGAAGATGCTAGTTCTCATTAGGTGGGAAAAAAAAATACAAATAATGAAGTAGTCATCCATGATTAGTTTTACATGTCAAATCTGAAACATTTGTCTCAAAATTAACGTGCATGAAAATTATTGTCTATATTGTCGAATTTATTTTATGACTGCAAGCTAGGCAGTGTACTTAAAATAATAGTTTTTTGTACATACTTTTCATTTAAAGTAGGGATACTTAAAAAAATTTGCAAAAATATATATGCACACAAGATATTAACTTTCCCAGTTTTTGTTTATGACATAAAGCACAATTTCAGGCTACGGAGATATTCTTAACGACTTTTTTTTTGTGACTACGTCTCATTTTTTGTTACAGTAAAGTGTATAGATTTAGTAGTGATATTTAGAATGTACCTGTACACTGATACTCCTTTAAGTTTAAAATAAAAAGTAATAAATAGTAAGGAAAGCTAATATTCGAAAACTTAATGGATATGTTGAAAGTAGGGATGGGCCACTCGAATCCTCGAACCCTCGAAACCCTCGAATATCTACTTTTTGAGAGATTTGAGATTCGAGCAAAAAGATTCGAGGAAAAAAATCACCAAATAAAAAAAAAAAAATAAACCTGTACGTTAAATATTGCTTACTGAAAATGCAGATAACTTAAAGTACACTACTGTAAACCCTCGTTTTACCGGACTATTTGGGGGGAGGTGTGGTCCTGTAAATCGCGAAGTACCAAAATTGGCACACAAAAATAGACAACAAGCCGATAGATTTATAGCAGTGTGATACGCATAGTAACGCAACGTGTTTGTTATGGTCAAATCAAGGGAAGAGGGCGAGGGGGAAGGTTTGTGTTGACTGGCGGGAGTAGAAAGATAAGCACGTGCCTTTGTCCGCTCATTGAGATAACCAAGGGCGATGGGCTGGGGAAAAGTAGAGTGTGAGGAACAGGAGGCGGCTTGCTATCAGCTTGGTTTCATGTTACGTTGCGTGGTAACGTGTGACACGTGAACTTTAGCTACTGCTTTGTATTTCACAGTAAAGTGTTTATTTATTAAATACATAACAAATAAAAAATGTCCATCTAAACTACCGCTGTTTGCATTGCGACGCGCTATCTTATACCGTGTCTGTGAGATAATAATCGAGCCGCCGTCCTTGATAATTTCTGAAGGGCTGAGTGTGAAAAGGTATGTGTTGCGCTAGTTTGTCCGCAGCAGATTTTATCTCTCTACACATCGTACATTTACACCACACGAGCGTTGTTGAACATACATTGTCTCGTCGTGTGAAGATGCGGTAGCAAGTTTCACGTGTTTCCTTGATGCAACAGTGCCAATTTTTTTTTGTTCAACATCATATTTCAACACATAACTCTTTAACTAGTTGTTTGCTTTACAAATGTCGGACTCAGTTTGTTTCTTGACACTATAATCATCACAAAACTTGCTATAGAGCGTCTCACGCTTAGATTGCAGTACAGGGTTATATGGGCATTCGCTCTCTCTTTCCAATACACGATAACTGCCATAAGCACTGTCCTTGTTTCGGCGCACGCTGTTGCCTAAAATCCTAAAATTTTCACTTTATAACTTTGATCTTAAAATTTTTTGCATATTGTACAGCATCGAAACGCGCATCAGGTGATATATTTGGTTAATAATTTACGCCATTTTAAGGGGTTGAAAAAATTAAAAAACAAATATTTTGAACGTGGCACTGTTTTCAAGCATTTTAAAATATATCACATCATAACTTTCTAATCAAAAGCAAAATCGTATCCAAATTTTTATGGTGTGTAATTTCATATATCTGGACGCCAACGAAGAATTCTGAAGGCTAATTTTTTTTCGTTAGTTGTACATAATTTTTTTTTCTAACTTTATGCGCGCTTTCTAACGAACAGAAACATAAAAAAGTTGGTCAGTGAGAAACTTTTTTGCTATTCAAGTTAGATGGGGGAAGAAAGCGAGGAAGTTGTTCGTATTGAGCTAAATCTA
The DNA here is from genome assembly GCA_003012365.1 of Medauroidea extradentata. Taxonomy (NCBI): domain Eukaryota; kingdom Metazoa; phylum Arthropoda; class Insecta; order Phasmatodea; family Phasmatidae; genus Medauroidea; species Medauroidea extradentata. Next base: position 39,581 of record PNEQ01093010.1, on the reverse strand, counting down.
TTTTTAAAAGTAACCCCACTTCAATAGCTGTAGCCGTTCTCTTGTATATACTAGCTATGAAATGTGTAGTGCATTATTGCCATGCCCTCGCCGCGCGCTCACCTTACAAACTCGACGGCTGTGTGCCGCTCGAAGAGTTGGGCGCTGAAGAGAAATAAAAAACGTTTCGTTATCTTTGCTGACTATGAAGTTATGTATGTAATGGTTAATAAATAAGATACAGGCTTCCTTTAGTCAGCAGTTTTCTTCGTCCTCGAGTTCTAAACAGGCTCAGTAATGGAACTACTGTGTCTCGTGGCCGAGTTATTTGTTGTGTATGGTGACTTGACTTTGAACCATAATTTAATGTGTATAATTTTTTTGTTAATATTTATTTGTATGGAAAGCAAGACAATAAAAAGTCGTAATACAGGCAGGCTACGAGAAAGGGCGCGAAATATTGTATTGGCCTTATTCCAGTATTTTTCTACATACCGCGTTAAGGAAGCTTTAGTAGTAACAAGATGTTCCAAACAAACCATTTTCTCTAATAAGAAGAAACAATAGGAACACTGTACATCAAACATGAAAAACTGATATCGTAAAAGAAAGACAAACAATAAATAATTCCCGTAAACAAATTTAAGGCAATGATCCTTCATTTCTACTACTTGTACGGTAACTATTTTTAAAATACTAAATTAGAGCAAATGTAAAAATAAAACACTCGTACAGTTTGTTTATAAGGTTTTACTACGTTGTCTAAATTTATTTCCTTGACAAAAAAATTACATGCGTTCGGTGAGGTTTTAACTGACGAAAATTCGTAATTACCTTTAACTTTATGTTTAAATATTGAAAAACTATAATATGTAGAAAAACAAATTTAAACAACACTGGTAAACGTATTGTGTTATATGTGCTCTCGTTTAGGTGTAAGATATAAAATTATCAAAGAAGTTGTGGAAATGAGTGACACGCCTAAGCTGACATCACGGCAGAACATTAAATATATACTCTATTTTGTTTGATAACCGAGCATTATGACGCAGTGGTACCGAGCGTGGTGTAGCCGTGGTAAAACTCTCGACCCGCATTCTATTCGGGAGGACCCGGGTTCGATACCCGGCTCCGACTAACCTGGTCTCGGTTTTCCACAATTTTCCTAAATCACTCCATTCGAAAGCTGGGATGGTTCCTTAACAAAGACCATGGCCTACTCCTTCCCCCTTTTCTTCCCTGTGCTGTTCAAGGACACGCAAAAGCGTCCAAATAAATAACACCCACTCCCTCACCTTATGTGTATTATCAGCAGACAGTAAAAGTGACAAAAAACAGACATTCTTCTGTTCCCATACATTGTTTTTGAGTGATCAATTTTATAATCGTGAACTACTCCAACCACGTTTTTGGTCTTCAGGCAGATGCTACAAAAATGGAAGAGATCTTCTGTTGTCAGCAGTAGTTATGATGATTAAAATATAAGTGATAATAATTATTTCTTAATGAAGTGCCCATTACAATTAATGTAGTGAATTAATATCAGTGGAGTATGTGATCTGTTTCTTATTTTAAAGTATTAGAAAATGTCATTAATTTCAAATTTTAAGTGTGATGATACACAAATTGAAATACCAATTAGAATAATAATAAAGGATATAATATTTTGAAAGCTCAAAATCCTGATGTAGTGCACCTCCCGAGCTTCGTAACGTGGCTGCGATCTGGCAACAGCACGCGCCATAAGCTCTGTACTGCAATCTAAGGTTGGGACGCTCTATACCGAAACATGGGCCTCTTAACTTTTCTATTAGTTCAATCTTTTTGCTTGATTTCAAAGTTACTCTATTTCTTTTCTGTCCTGTTGCAGACGCCATTTCATTTTTAAAAACGCATAATCTTTATCGTGCACGTACATCAACTGCGTAAACAATTAAAGTAGGCACGACAGTCGTTCTTTCCCGGACACGTCAAAACACTGATGAGCGACTAGCTCTGCTTACCGTCTTACGCTGCTATCTGTGCGCGCGCCAGATGTCGCTTACCAAAGCACAATAACCAGGTAGGTCTTGCGCTGTTGATCTTACAGTTCCGTAAAAAATTCAGGTAGACAATTATTCTTGCCTGAACACGGCACATTCCCCAATGCGCAGTTAAAAATAGCTCTGTCTACCATCTTACACGGCTAACCATGCGCGTGCATGATGTCACTCATCAAAGCACAATAACCAGGTAGGTCTTGTGCTGCATATGACAAGTAGGCCTGACTGTGGAATAATTTTGTATCGCCAGATTTTGTCCGTTAAATACGAAGTCCACTGAATGGAGGTCTGATAAAATGAAGGTTTACTGTACTGCATTGAGTAATGTACAGTCACATTCATATATTTTTTATTTTTTTTTTATCAAAATGTAGTCCAACATTGCGTAATACTATGACTTTCCCTTGGTAGAAAAACTCGTCACACTACTCATAAAACTTATAAAATAATCACGGCACACGTAAAAATAGAATAGAAGATCATGGATGGCAATAATAATAAAAATATTCTGAATTCTTCTGACATACCGTACTACATAACCTGCTGTGAAACGCATTTGTTAACTTACTTTCAGAGTACGGTGGCAACAGTTTGTATTCGTTTCCGATGATGAAATTAATGCTAGAGTTTAAAAAAATTGAGTTTATCACTATACTATTTCAAAAGCAAACCAACGTGAATAAATAACTGCCGGTAAACATAAATTTGTTGTGAGTAAGCTATCAAAAGCAAAAGCGTGACCATTTTGCAGTCCGAGTTTCGCCAACAGTAAAACAAAAAACTTCTTTCCATCTACAAAATGGCTTCCTAAATTCCCTCAGTCGTTGCTTACGTGCACGACCTACATGGTTACGGAACTGTGATCTTAAAACTTTTAACAATTCAATTTTTCGTTGCCAAATCTGACATTTATTAATGTAAAGAGTAAAAATTAAAAAATACACGGTACTGAATTCATATACGTGTTTTGAACTTTTAAATAATATGAGATTTTTTCCACCATATGTATTTTATTAGCAGCTATACGCAGTTGTTTTCCAAAGGTTAAGTTGGTTACACAGAAAACAGTACTTGCAGCCTCGATTTTCTTTTTTACGCTTATGTTTTTGTCTAAGTCTATGGTTCTAGGCACGTGTGGAATTTACTGTTTTTCATGCCAATTAGTAATTAATATACATTTTTTGAAAAAAATTCAGTTTCAAGGGGTGGATTCGAGGGACTATAAGGGATTCGGATTCGGGATTCGGATTCGAGAAAAATGGGATGCGACCCATCCCTAGTTGAAAGAGATTAAGGTAAAAATTATGTGATATTTATTTACAAGTACAGTAAACTTCCGATTATCGGTGTTAATTGGTGCTGCACCACGCATGGATAATCGGGAAACAAGGATAACCCGAAAATAGCACATATGTTAGCATAAAAATGTAAAAAAAAAATTGAATTTATAAATAATTAACTTAAATACCATAATGAGTAATGGTTTTACCCACGAATAATGTATTTCACGACATATTCACCAAAATACAGTAAATCAAAGTATGTTTTGGGTGCACGGTAAAAACGAGAAAAAATGATGTTAAAATTTTGATAGTCATCCTTGTGCGCTAGAGTCGACACTCTTTACATTCCAAAAAGATTTTTTTAACAAAAATTTTTGTTTTTACAGTGTTCAAAGTAGCACCGATAATCCAAAAACCAGTTATTCGGTGCACGGATAATCAGGAGTATACTGTAGATAACAATCAACTATGTAAAGGTGTAATGCGACCTGTCCTCAGGCCACGCTGTCCCCAAACGCCAAGGGTTTTCTTACGGTTTGTTGTTTGCCGAAGCGGAGCTACTTATTATTTTATTGGAGGGGTTTACACTAAATAAGGAATAAGCTTCGTTGTTTCTGAGCACTGGCGTTTCCACTATTCTCAACTATGAGACGGCCATTTATTTAGACAAATTTTCACTGCAAGCCATTACCCTCGATTCAAACAAAATTCACAATGACAGCGGCGTTTCCCCGGTTGAAGTTCCAGTTACAGAAAAGGTTGTTTAGAGTGCGCACAGTCCCGGATGTAATTGGTTTGCTGACTCAGGTTTTCATGACCTCAGCTCGCTTGTGTGGGCATGCCACGTGGCTGATACTCCGTTACTGCAGTACAACTAAGCCCCAAATTCTCCTTTTAGCCTTCCAAAGTTAAGGTGCCGTTAACATTACTCATGCACCCAATGTGCCCGTTATCCCCAAAGTTAATCAAAAGTTGGTAAAAGAATAGAAAAACTCACATCCTTGCAGCACCACCGCTTGGCAGCCCACGCTACCTCCGCGCACGCACACCGACATCCGGAGCCAACCTCGTCCTTCTTGCTAATAGACCTAAGCCAGGTCCGTTCACGTCTGACCTGCGTGCACCCTGACGGAATTCCTCCGCCTTACAAAATGGAGGACCGTTTATTTTTAATTAGTAGCTCCAATTCTGGTGCTAATCACTGGAGTCGCAGGCTCTTGCTTAAACAGTGTTATATTTACTCAAGAAATTATTTTGGATGCTAACTAATGCTAAGGGTAACACAATTTTTACAAATAGCAAGTGGATCAGGGTGCAAGAACATAGTTCCCAGAAAACAGCATTTCACAGGCCACACCACATCATATCCAATCACAACACAGTTTAACATGATAGTTGAAACAACCGTCTCAGCCACCTTGATACCATTGACATTTGGCATGGAGTGGGCTCCTGTGCACTTCATAAGGGAAAATATTTTAGATGATAAACAGTGGAACCTCGTTAATACAAACGGCCAAAATTTTGGTCCCTTCAGGATTGTATTAAAGAGATTTGACTGTATTTTCACTTCAAATATAAAATAATGCATGTTTGAAGCACATGCAACACTTTGAAAAAGCTTAACTTCAACACTAAGGAAGAAAGTAGATTAAATTTACATTACATTTAAGTATTTTTTATTAATAACATTGTTGCTTTGGTCTAAACTGAAAACTCTGAAAAGGTTTTTAGAAATAGGCACTTATTTTAATGTATAGAAAATTTTGAACAAACTGGTGCTAACTGGATAGGACAGCATTTCAAACTTTTAATGAATTACTGGTAAATCGTATCATTGTTTCCTAAGTTTTATTTGCAAGTTGCACTGTTAAAACAATTGTCACATCTTGCTTACAGAGCATGCAATCTTTCTGAAATTATTTCAGTCATTTTATCGAAGTATGGGTGTTACTGAAAAAGTATGGAACAAAGCCAACATCAAGTCATGAAAAATGTAAATAAAATATAGGTTATTTTAATAATTTTTGTGTAAAAAACTTTTTAAAATAAATAATTAAGTATTGTAGTGTGTACGAAAATTAAATGTTTTTACATTAACCTAGAAGTGTGTAAATTAATTCCCAAAAATAAAAGAACTATTTTTTTTTTTTTTTATTTTTACTGTCAGAAAAATTTTTAATTTACAAAATTTTTATTAAATGCATGCTACAGCTGTAAGTACTCTTGCTCTCCCAATTTGTCCTCATATTTTAAGAAGTGGGAGGGGTGGTGTATTGTGTGTGTATGTGAGAGAGAGACAGGCAGACTGACTGACTGACTGACTGACTGACTGACTGACTGACTGACTGACTGAATATGGGGTTTTGCTAACCTAATACATAATGTAAGAAACCTAAGATTTTTTTTTTTTAATTTCTAAAGAATTTTACTTTTGTACAGTAGTTATAAAATGAGTTGTATAACAAACAAGGACAATAATTGTTTCTCTCCTCTGCCAAATTTCTATTTAGGTACGTAGCTGATGTGTTCTGACTTTAGCAGAACTGTCATTATTATTATTATTATTATTATTATTATCATTATTATTATTATTATTATTATTATTATCATTATTATTATTATTATTGTTATTATTATTATTATTATTAATGTTTACATACCTGCAGAGATTCTTGAAAGAACAGAAAGGTTATGCAAGCTGTAACCTTTAACGTTCTGAAATTTTTTTTTACAATCATTGACAGTACGGACACCAATGGGCATTTTCTTAAAAAATGTTTGCGGCCTCATATATTACTTCACCGTGAAACATTTAGTGTAAGACAAATATAAAGGAATTGAAATAATAATAAAAAAAATGAAAATCAGTATGACAAAGAAACAATTTTTGTAATTTTGTGACCTGATGATATAATAGCATTACTTGATGCAAAACAAGCCGTAAGTTACGTCATATCAAGTTTCCTCATTAAATGTTAAAAGTTTTCTTTTTCTTCTTCTTTCCAAATTAAAAATTAAATTACACGAATACCTAGATACTAATTTGTGAAACTTGATTTTTCTAAACGTGTCTGTACAGTTGGAAATATTAGCCTAAATTTAAAAAAAATTGAGTACATTTTATTTTGTCTAGATTGTCGTTTAATAATTTATAAGGAACAATGTCAACCAAGTCCCTACAATTGTTTATTGCAATGTCTGATAATTATTTAATTTTTTATACACTGCGTACAACTATTTTAATCTACAAAATGCACATAAAAGGCAGATAAAATTTAGGTTATAGACAATTCCAAAATAGAACCTTGTAATTGTGTCTGAATCTCATTGGGGAAATAGACCTACCATATATGTATATTTTTTGGGACTGTAGGATGTAATGTGGGCCTACCATACCATTGAAACAGTGGTTGTCTTGCTAGGTTGTACAAATAGTATACAATGTAAGTTATACTTAAATTTAATACCTGGTAAATCCCAACTATGTTTGAAATGTTGAGCGATTTTGTAACAGGACTAAAACAGTCTGAACTAAGACTTCCGCAGTTCAGTAGATTTCTTGTTCATACATCCACAAAACTGAACAATGTGACTGCTTGCTCTTCATCTCTTCAAAACAACTAAGTACCATTGAGTTATCGTCGCTAGCGAGTGAGTGAAAGATTTTGGTGAGCGCTTAACATCGAGGTCTTAAGCGCTGGAGATGGGGGGGGGGGGGGGTGACATGATGTGGTTGTGGAACAACGTCGGAATGAATGGAAGGGGGAAATGGGAGATCCCCGAGAAAACCCGCCGACCAACGGCATGCGAAAATCCGGGGACTGACCCTGCCAGGAATCAAACCCTGTTCGCCTTGGTGGGAGGTGTGAGGACTGACCTCTCGGCCACCACGGTCACCTCAGCGCTAGTATTCATAACTTGTCTCAAAACACTAACCAGATAAAAAAAAATAACATATAATGAAAAAAAATTATCCAAACCAAACGTGAAAATACTTCTAACAATTGACGTCATTTAATTGCGTGGGAAAATGGAGGTAGGAGTCTAATGGATGCTATTACAAGGTCTGAGCAATTAGTTTTACAATTAGTTTTCTATCTACTTTTCACCTACACATGTGTTGTTGTTATGAAGTTACCTACTGTTACTATGTAACTGTGAAATAAATGGTTCTTGTTTGTTCCAATGTGAGGAACACATCCCCAAAATGTTTTACACCATTATAGGTACATTCGGTTATAAGGCTTGAGATTTGTTTGGTACAGGGCAGTCAACTGTTATCCCCCCTCTAATCAATGCTTTGCAGGCTGCTGTGCAAACCTAACAATAACCACTGATTGTTCAGCACCACCTGCATCTGCAATAAAACAGTGTAATCTAGCTTCTGTACCAGCAAGATACCTTTGCCGCTGTATGACACCATCAACAGCATCCACAGAGTAACCCTCACAGGTAGATTGTGTTAGGTTCTGAGGAGTTCTGTATGTAGACATTTTACTGTGGTACAGGCTGGGGCTGTGTATGCATGGGTACAGGTGGTACGTACATGGGTAAATATGGTAATACATAGGTGACTTAAGATACAAATTAGTTTGGGGCTGCAAAGATTTTTATGCCAGTGAATACAACTGATTTGAAATACTTCCTGCCCTTCAGAACACCACAGCAATTTACAGTTGATAGTCAGACTTTTCCTGGAGCAGCAGGCTGTAACGTTTCGGTGTCTGGATCTTCTGAAGCGTACATCGTTGTTGACTTACGTAACCTCTCGCGTGTTCAGGTGTGATCGTATAGTGATCAGATTATAGTACTCCATAGAAGGATGCTCAAATAACTACTCCATTTTGTCATGACTGGTTTATATTAAAAACTTAAAAATATACACCAAACAGTTTTGCTACAACATGACGTTAATTTCTATAGAATTCACATCATTGCCAAAAACTTAGAACTGACACTCCTGGGAGAGAAGTCTGGCAATTGCCGAAAAACTTGAAACAAACTTCACATAATTAAGTCACGTAACACAAACAGAAAAAAAATTATAAAATAGATGAAAACTATTCTAAGTTTCCATGGCTGTTCCGCCACCTCTATCACTCGGACAAGTCAGTATGTCCAGCACAACCATCTCACTCCACGCTTGAGCAACAAGTAAATATGGCCGACCCCACGACGCTTGTTGAAGTACAATAATAATTAATCTGCAAATGATAATATTAAACTTAAATTAAAATACGAAGTAGCCTCAGCCTAAACTAACCAAATCAAATATAAAATTGAAAAATTTCAATACTGATACAGATAAAATGCAAACCAATATTTTACCAAACTCCTGTCAACAATACCTGAAAATAATAAGATTGATAATAGCAAATCCAATAAACTAAACATAAGGAAGTAGACAAAATAAAAATAAACAGGAAATAAATAAACGCCTAAGTGGTGGGTGAACCGCCTCACAAGGCGTGCTTTAAGGCAGCGCTCTCCTGTTTCTACTTTGTTTGCGAGAGCTTATATCAATCATCTGTTCAACAGTTTTGTTTAAAATGGTCTTCTCCACGTTCGCTGATTTTTTCTTTCGAGACAGTAAATATGATGGTTTTCCCTAATTATTTAACTTAGACAATAATGGTTAATTGAATTTTTAGTTGTAACTGCTTAACTTCTTGTCTTTGAAAAATTTGCTATCACTGCAAATACAATTTTAAACAAAACTGCCGAACAAATTTTTTATATCGTCTCTCATTTAAGGTTTAAAAAAATTATTATCACAAATACACTAGAAACAGAAAAACATGGCCTTAAACTAAGTCCTTTGTTGATGATATCATCACTGGTGTTGGGTCACTTGATGGTCCCGAAATACAGTACTACATTGAACTGGTTGGTAGATAAGTGGGCTTTACGTCTCGTCAGCTAGAGAAAGTCATAGAACTAGTGCTTTGGCGAGAGTTACCGATTTGTACCCTGGACAAGATGGGGTCGTGAGGGTAGGCAAGATGAAAACTGTAATTGGTGAATTAAAATATCCCACCATAAAATTGTGTCCAATACCTCCGGGGAGTCAGAATGTTCAGAGCAATGCTTAAAGTTGTGTACGTTTAATATAGTTGCCTAAAATAGGTATTTAAGGTTGATGGAAAAGCTGTGTTCAGAAGTGTACATACTTCGAAATGTTGTAAAAGTGCGGAAGCATTTCATTCTATAAGTTTTGTACTGCGAGTGATGGACTGTAGAAATTTGTGTGAACAGTTGGTGGTGGTACTCTTGCAGGCGTTGGCTGCAAGTGGATCCTCGTGCAGAGCCACGTGTGGGTGAGCGCGTGCCTTATGTGATAGTGAACGGGCCGCCAGCAGTGCCACTGATACAATTGGTTCGCTCTCCTCATGACTTGCTTGCAGATCCAAGTTTGCGTGTGAATGCACGTTACTACATTACACGTGTCATCATGCCTGCTCTGAGAAGATGCTTTTCACTGTTGGGAGCTGATGTGGATGCTTGGTAAGGCCTGTTACTTACTTAATTGTGAGCATTTGATGGTGATGGAGCATAATTTTTACATCCTGAAATAATGTACAACTTAGGGAATTATTAAAACTGCATTATTAACTTCAAATTAAGGTATAAATACAGTTTTATATTATTTACCCAAAATTATTTATCTAAAATATGAGTTGTAGAGTTGCAGTTATTGCTTTGCAAGTATTAATATTAAAAACAAAAAAATTGTTAAAATCCGTTAAAAAGTATGGCACAGGCAGTTTTAAGAGCACACGGCGGCGTCACCCATGCCAAGCCAGTCTACTCCATCTGCCTCTACAACATTTTAGGGTCTAAATGGAGGTTGTACTACAATTGCATCATTCTATCGCATGTCCATATGCTCATTTAAGTGTAGTGCTGCCTTTTCCTAGGTTATTTCTCCAAGTCTTACATCTCTCTTGCCTCACGTCGGCACTATTTACATTCTTGCACGAATCGTATCAATAATTGTGTGACATTATTTTTTCTTTACTGGTTTAACAACATATGTAATTAAAACAATTAACTTGACGCAGGATTTGTTTTTTCAATAGTGCATTACTGCATTTCGTAAAATGTGCATTTTTCATAACAGAGCACGGTGATCGTGCTACCTATCTGCCATATGTAGAAACATTTGTGTCCACCATGTGTATGTCGAAACTTTGGAAATAAATTAAATGTTCGTGTATTGCATAGTCCCAGAACTCCTAAGTCATTTCCTTCACACAACATACTGGCTGTGAAAGGAATTTCTTGCAACCACTTATACATGTAATTTTCGACAATTTTAGGTAAAAACGTCGCAAAGTGTTGTTTTTGGCTGGTTGAACGTCGGTATATGCTAAGGTGCCACTTTATATCCTCTGTCTTGTGTACGGTCATATAGTTTTGCTATCTGTCCATCCTGTATGCTACTGCTACCTACAAACAATAATTTGTAAATTTTTTTTACTAATTAGTAACTTGGTACCAAACATCAAAGGATTGTTTTGACGTTACTACAGTTCAATGAATAAATACACCCCATTTTACTTCTCACTGTGGTGAATAATTTATGTGGGCATTGGGCTGGATAGTAATGCTTGCTTAGTAGAAATGCACCAGTGCGTTAAGATTTGTTCTGGTGACAAGATATTGTAGCTATCAATTCATGTGTATTTTTATTTTGAAGACCTCTGTATCTGTGTAAATTATTATTTTCTTAATATATTGTATGGTTTTTATGCATAAAAAATCAAAAACTTTCTGTACACTCGGGAAAAGGCACTCTGGAGCTTGGATTTCTCTTCTTCTTGTTATTATTCGTATTCTGCTTCTTCTCTTTCTCTGCTGTTCAGAAAAATGCTTTTTAATCAGAATACGTTGATTTGTCTGTTGATATAAATTTATATTTCAACTATCACTTGCCTTATTTTTCCATTAAACGCTATGGAAGTCGGACTATTCGCTTGCAAGAAGACATTTGGGAGCTCGGTTTTCTCATTTTTTGGGACAAGGTTTGGTTGTATCATCCATTCAGAAGTATGCTTTTGATCAGTAGACGTCTGGCTACTGATATCAATTAATGTTTCTGTTCTGTTATTACTTTGTTATTTCCAGCAAATCACTATGGAAATTAGGGCGCGACTAGAGGCACTTTGCAGAAAATGCAATTTTAAATTTGCTGCCATTGATTTTACGAAGGTAGCGATTTTACGAATGTGATGAGAGGAACCGTTAATAATCATAAAATCGGGGGTCTAGTGTACGTGTTACTGGATAGAGCTTTAAGTATGTAAAAACGCAATACAAAATAATTTTGAATTTTAAAAAAATATTCCGAAATTAAGAGTTTTAATTTGCTACTTTCAGAAATTTTTTTCAAATACAAAATTATTTTGTATTGGTTTTTTTATGTACTTAATACCCTAACCTGTGACATGTTTGAAATAAAAACATGCAAATTTTGACTTTGAAATGTCATAATGCAAGAACTGGCTGAGCTAATTTTTTTTCTAAGAGGAAAATAAACTTCCATGTAACGCCTATAAAACTATAATTTTTTTCCCTCTTAAACATCCTTAATTTGTGATATGAGTGAAGTTGGCGTGCATCCAAAACATGAACCGAGCTAATTGCTTTTGTGCAGTCTATGATCATAGGGTTAACCTGGTCTTGTGACTGTGATTACCTGCCTATCTCTAGCTGATTACTTTTTATTAACACCTAGTGTAAGTCAAGTGAATGCCAACCTGCAAAACAAAAAAACTTTGCAAGAAGTACTGTAATTATTTCTTGCCACAGACAATTTAATTCTGCATTAAACAGGCCAAGTAATATGTACATTATTATTCAAGTCTACGTTAGTTATCATAGCTGAAGCATTGTAGCTCTTAATTTGGTTATAAAATATTTTGTGGTTATTTAAAAAAAAAAAAAAAAAATTCTTTACTGTTTGTACTATTTCAGGCACCACTCCTCCCCCCTCTCCCCCCCCCCTTCACCAAAAAAAAGTAAGGAAGTAGGCTTAATGTGAAAGTGACGGTTTTGTTATTAAGTGCTCCCTGTTCTTGTGAGCGTGGAATGAATAGAAAATTGTTGTGAAACATCAGCATTGTCGTTCTGTGTTTCAAGGGTAACAGAAGACGGCTGTGTGTTAGCTGCAAGACACCAACCAAGTCAATTATGTGTCGTCATGTTGCCGAATTTAGGGAGTTTTTGTCTGTTGCGGGTACAATTAGATTTTCCCAGCCAGTACCTAATGTACAAGATTGTAAAAAAAATTACTGTGTGCATGAAAAGCACATGCCTGAAATCCCCCAGTAGCCAGTAAGTCTGAGCTATGCTGAGGCAAAACAGAATAGAATTATGTAACAATTTATTTGTGAATATTTCTTTCTTTCCTCTGTTTCAATACATTTATGTATTTATAATCATTTCAAGTATTATATTAGTCAGATTTCCCAACTGGTAATAAACTACTAATTTAGTAGGTAACAATGTTCATTCTGTCAGGTTGATACTTATCAGTTTTTTTTTTTAATTTGTAATGATAGTAAAAGTTGTGTCATGGGAAGTTTGTCTTAGTAATTGGTTCCTAATTTATACAGTACTGTGTTACAGTCCTACATCGTACTGTACTACTTAATAATTTACGTAACTAGGCGGAGTCAGCTCACAAAACATCAGTAGGCTCTTCTTCTAATCAAGGTTATATATTACACATAGTGCAAGAAAGTACTTACTGTACCAGTTTGTGACTTGAATATTGAACAGCTCACATATAAAGAATGGTAAAATGTAGAATCATTCAGTAATTTTTAAGGTGTACTTTACTTCTGTATGTGACTGTGTTAAGCAATATTTCCATTTAGTAATGAAATTTTCATCATGTAATAGATACCTTTTTAATTTGTTGTGAAAATATGCATTTTGTGTGTGTGTGTTGAGATCATATAAGGGATCTAGTTCCCGCTCTCCAACTACTTAACAACAATACTCTCATACTAGCATGAGGTAAGTATTTTCATAGTAAAGTGTATAGCCTACTTGTAAAAGCTATGAAAATATTTTCCTGTCAGTTATTTTAATTTATTTCCACCGATGAATGTGAAAATTAGCTTACTAGTAGCGGCTAATAAATTTCAAACTTCTGAGGCTGTAATAGAGTATATTGCACTACGTGTATGGATAGAACATGATTTTGGTTTTTCATGGTTTCCCAAAGGTGAATTCAAGAATGGTTCCTTAACAGATGCCATGGCTGACTCCTTTCCTAGTTTATGCCTATCTGTCTAGTTGTGTCATCATCTCTAATGACCTCGCTGTCAACAAGATGTAAAGTCCACTTACCTTACGGATAATATTTTACCCATTTAGAAATATGATAGTATATAATCTGTGTACAGTATGTATTTCTGGTCTTTACAAATATCTTATGAGAGTTGTACTGTTGCTTTTGAATGATTCTTGCAATTGGGGCAAGTTACAAACTGAATATGTATTTTGGACATACGCCATTGCTGCAAATGGTGTGTCAAAGGAAACCGGAGGATACACACAAACAGATGAGTAAACTAAGTCCTTTTGGTTGTTTTACTTGTCTGCTTGCTTGTGTGTATCCTCTGGTTCTCTTGGACACACCATTTGCTGCAATGGTGTATGATCAAAATACCTACTTCTTTAGTTTGAGAGTTTTATTGTTGATGCTGTTGATGGACTTTAAAGTAGTAATTATTTTTTTGTGACTCATCAACTTGGAGTAGTGTGCCTGTAAGTGTAGTGGATGTACAGTCCGGGTAATCAAAGATGTAATGTTCACAGGTATGCCAGCATGCCTCGCAGAGCAGCACCCAGCCTACCTCTGACTGGCCCACGCCCAGCCAAGTGTAGCACCATATCTCAGTACTTTGCAACAGTGAATTGTGCCGTGTGTGACCAGCCAACTCATGGTGGCTTGTGCCCTGCCTGCCTGCAGCAGCCTCAGAAGGTGGCAGCAGTGTTAGGTGACAAGCTGCGTCTGTGGGAGAGGGCCCACCATAACATTACTCAGGTGAGAGACCTAAACTTTGTTTCCCTGGTCAATATTTTCTGCCACTTCTACACTTTTTTTGTAAATGTATATGCAGTAGGTGTGAATTACAACTTTTAGTTTTAATTAAATGCAAATGTGTTTCAGTGTTACATACTCCATTCATATTCATAAAATTTTCGAGGATGGTGTTCAGTTAAACCTGAAATTTTTATTCTTGCACACAGTATTAATTTAATTTTACCTATCATTTAGATTATAAGGTTATATATAACAACAACTGATGTCACTGCTAAAAAGTAAATTTTAAGTGAATGGTGCTCATTTTTAACAATGTCGTTCGTGATGAAATGAGACAACCGAATTATATTTCAGTATTGTACATTTATAAAACACTGCATTTCAATTAGCATTATGTTGATGTCATTTACACCACTGCACTAGCAAAATAGTTTCATAGAAAATAGCTGCACCTTTCGGTTTAGAAGTTGCAGAAAGTGTCGACCACCAGAACAAAGCCCTAATTTGTGCTGCACTCGCTGACAGGCCTCATCTTGTGTAGGTGTGCCGTTCGTGTTGTGGCCGCTATGAGCCATTAGACTGCAACTCCTTGGACTGTCCCGTGCTATTCCGGCGCAACCAAGCACATCGAGACCTGCTGCAGGGGACGTTTGTACGAGAACTGTTGGCTCGCCATTTGTCTTCCTGTGACTGGTAGCCGTCTAGTGTCACTTTTTTTCCTTATCGGAAATGTGTGACATCTTTGCTTAATATGTTATGCCAAAATTAATAGTTTCAACCAGGTACTTTCTTGCAGAGGGAGAGAGAATTTTCTTTACGAACGTCTGTTTGTGTTGTAATGTTTTCATGTTGTGTGTTTGCCATCAGTAAACTGTTTGGTATGTCAACTGTGTAGTTTCCAGTGGAAGAATGTGTATTGTTCAAAGTTTACTACTGTGAGTGAAGAATTGCATTGAGAATCTAGTGTCGAGAGATTGCTATTCATGTTGAAAGCTGTTTGTGAGCTATCTACATTTACTCATGTTCATTCAATGGACATTTGTAATTAATTTATCGTCCATCGCCTTTTCTTAATGGCTAGGAAGGGGTGAGGTGAGATGGGGTGTTGAAACTATTGTAAGTGCCATGTTAGCTTAGTTGACATTACGAATGTGATAATACTTATATGTATGTTGTTTGTAGAAAATGTTTTTTGTGAAAGTTTATACATTTTATACAGTTTTATTTTATTCTTTTATCTTCTGGTAGGTTGTCTGGAGAAACTTAACGACTTGAGAGAGTGCTTGAATTTGTTAATGCAGTGACTGGAAAATGGTACTGAATCTTTGTGATGTTCAGGGCGTTTTGTGAATGCTGCTAGCTGATAGTCAGTGAATACTGTTGAGCTTTTGGAAGTTTAATATTTATGTACCCACATGCCAAGTCTTTCAGCTCGTATTACTGATGCTGTGATGCACTGGGTGATGATATTATGTACAGTATTGTGCTGCTTTTGCAATGAATTATTGTATTCCTCTATTTCTGTAAACATTTCATATTATTTTCTCTTTTTAACTCATGTGTGTTGTATATCTAAACATTCTCTTATCTTAGGACTTGTCTTTTCCCGTTATATTGTTGATAAGACAGTTGTACTTGGTCAATTTTATTTTGTCTATGTACGTACTTATTGAATTCTACTCTAAATGTATAATTTTTTTCGTATATTTACCAATTTACTCCCCGAAAGCATTTAAGCATCAACTAAGTTATTGGTTGAGCTGATAGTAATATTCGGTCAGAATTGCACAAGTACTGACTGAATTATTTTTGTAGGTAAGTAGTGTGCAACCTTTTGCTGCACGATGAAGATAACGCAGCCAACAAAATGTTGAAACTTTGTAACAATAAAGTTTCCTCCATATCTCGGTGTATTTATACTTGCCTATAAGTATAATTCTGTATAGACTTGTGGATTTGTGTCTAAATGTTATTATTCTTGGAGCTTGTCATTGATCATGCAAGCATCTTGCCCAACATTCACAGATTTTTTTATGTACAGAATGATGTAAGTGATGGTGTCAGTGCATCACAGTTTGTTATGGGTTTAAATTGTGTAGCTTAGCATAGTTTTCTGTTCATGCGTAGATGATATGTGCGTTTCTGAATACTATGTACTGTTGATCCATTATCTTTGTCATGCAGTTTCAAGGCACGTGATTTACAAATGCTGTTGTATGTAGTTGTTTTAGCTTACTCTTTTAGTAGGTATATCTTGCAGTGCTGTTCTTATGTTACTCTTTGTAACAAATACTTTTACTGTTTTTTGCTCAGCAAAGTGCTTTGTATGTTCATTCACAACCAAGCAATGTAATTGGGTCTGTGTACTATGTATTCTTTACTGTTCAAATCACTGTTATTTTATTTGGCATTGATAATTGCACACCAGACAGGTGTACAGCATTATGTTATTAATAAAATAATTATTATAAGTACTCAAATTCTTGTAGCACAAAATAATAATCTATGAACTCTTTTAGTAGGTCTGTAAATGTTATGTGTCAGCCTTTCTTATACTAGTTTTAAACAGATGAACTTATAAAATTTATTTATGTCAGCTGTGTGTTGTGTAATATAGTTGTAATGTCACTTTCTGTTGGTGTTCACTGTAAAAGATTTAATTTGACTAATGTCCTACAAAGTCACAAGTGTTGTTTGTGTCATAGAGGTATGAGTATATTTAAGTTACCTGTTGAGGTTAGGTAGGTTTTAATCAGTCACATGACTAGGTTTTGGTGTTCGCCAGTTTCAGAATATCTAAAAACATACAAGAAATTCATGGTTTTAAAATTGATGGAATTCTAAATAAGCTTATATAGTTTATTCCTTTGTTAAATATTTCACAAAGTGTGATTATTGTAAATGTTTTTTAATCCTTATTTTATTTATATTACGTGTATTTCATTGCATAACCATCATAAAATTTTTACCTGAATTCTGTTTAAAAATCTAGTATGTGTGATGAATATTTTGACATTGGAGATGGAAAGAAATAAAATTACTTTATAGACACATAATTTGCACATTTAGTATTTATTCATAAAATCAGTTTACGTAGTTAGTCGGTGCTCCGTGTTTGTAAACAGACAACGTCTTAGTAATGGCTTTTTCATCACATAACAACACAAAGATGTTGAACAATGTAATTGCAATTTAAAATTTGGACAAGACCCAAGAAAATATGTTGCTCATGTAGCCTATTAATCCAACTCCAAGGATGAATCACAAATTCTTTTCTTTGACGATGCTATTATAACCACAGCCCGTCATCTTACCCACTTTCCAATGCATTTGGAATGTCTGTCTTGAAACTTTTAATTTTTTATTTTGTGGGGTGGTGGCTATGTCGACCAGCAGGCAGAAACATAAAAAATGTTGGAAGAAAGCGCTACACAAGCTTAGAGCAGAAAATGCAAGTACAGTACTACTCACTAAGGTAGATGTGGTGCCTTTTATTATTTTATTTTTGCTTGCCGTCTCTTTTCACTCCGCGTGTGTGCTAGTCTCTCAAGGCCAGGAGCCAAACATAGCTGCTTTATAATGTTGCTAAGATAACTGAAGCAGTTTGACAATCTCTTGCATCGCTGTTATGTGTCGCCCGTGCAGACAAGCAACAGGCTGCCCCAAATATTTTGTCTTGTGACCAATATGTGTTGAAAAGTTTTTTTACCTGTTTTCTCAGCTGATAACTACATATGAAGAATATGTGATGGCGACAAGCAATGAAATACAGTGTTAGTTGTATGCTTATTTCTTGAGTATTTACAACGTAGTGCATTATATTTCACTTAATTTTTGTTTGGTTTTGTCTACTGTTCACATTTTTTTATTTTTTTTTTTATTAGTGGTCAAAGTTTTATCTTGCAGCATTATTGTGTGTATCAGGCTTTCAAGCAGGGTAGCCAGGATTTTATCCAAAAGCTGCTCGCACAACTGTGAATAAATGCTTAACAAATTTATTCCATTTACTGTATGAACAACTCAAGTTGAAATTTTGGGCTATCTTGTGACTGAAAGTAACCACTTGAAATGTTTTATGTAAAGACTGGATATGTATGAATGTTGTTACAGGTCAGTGGACTGACTAACTGCACAGCCATGCAGATTTTATTTAAGCACAGCTGAGAAAGCAGCAAAATTTCTAAGATTCTTTTGTGATTTAAATCATTTTAGTGAACCAAATCCAACTTAAATTACTTCACAGACACTGATGAGCAATTTACTTGCTGCATTACAAAATTGTTGTAGCAAAAACTATAAATATTTTAGGAATAAATTTATGACCAACAATTTTTCTTTTGTATTACAGGACCTCTTTTTTTTTTACCACTGTTCAAAAGAAAAAAAGAAGAAAAAAATGTTGAAATGAACAGAATTTATAAAAGGACATGTCAGTTAAAAGTAATTTCTTTCATTGCTGCACACTGTATTCTCTAAAAATGTCACAACTGCTATACATAATTACAAGTCTAAAAATCATTTTAAAATTTTTTGTTTGCAGAATAAAATGGCTAAAATGTTTAATAAAAAACTTATCAGAGTGTTATGTTTTTTCTGCTTAGTTCTTAAGTTTTTCCATTTTCTTCTTCCTTATTTTCTACAAGTGGAGGAAAACTTTGTCACTGCCAAACACTTTTCAGGTCTTCATTGACAAAAGTTGGGGTTTTATTTGCTTCTTTATAGTGTGATACTTGTTCCTTTTCTCCTATTTCCTCCACTTCTTAGTCCTCTCTTCACATGTGGGAATCATGCAGGAATCAGTTATGCGGGTTTTCTAGGGGATCTTCCTTTTCCTCATGTCCCTTTATTCCGGCACCACTCCACGCTCGCCTCGTGTTACCCCTCACCAGCACTGAAGACCTCGATGTTAAGCGCTGATCAATATCCCTCTAATTCACTCTTAACCCTTCTCTACTTCCTTCCTCTTATTCTGCCTCCATTTCCAGAAACTCTTAACGTCTCTTTTTAATTCCTCCACCTACTACCCTCATCCACCCCCTTTTCCCCATCATTTTTCCTACTGAAAAATTTTATTTTTACTTTTCGGAGTTGTAACATTGGTGAAGTACACTCGCCTCCTACCAGATTATCTGGGTTTAATTCCAGGTGGAGTAAACACGGATTTACACATTTATGCGGTGTGCTGGTTGATTATACGGTAGTGATTGAAAGTATTTCTCTGAAATCACGTATTTTCCACCCTTTTCCAAAGTTGAACTACCATACATAAACTTCAGAAATTTATATTACAAACTTCAAGGGTAGAGGGAATGAGTAGACAATATTTTGAATAGGAAGCCATGTCCGGAAACATATGGTTTCCATGCTACAGCAATTACAGTGTGTGTTGGATGTGCCAATGTTGTTTTGCAACCGGATAGATAGTATGACATGACGCGTCGGCTACCTCTTTTGCCGACCCGACGGATTGATGGAACCGTCCCTGTCCTGGGCAGCCACTAATTAATGTGACACTTTTGTTGTACCTGGGTTGGAGGAATTATGATGATGATGGATTCAATGCCCGGTCCTTGTTCCAGAATGTTAAATCTTGAAGGTATAATGCATTAGGTGATAACTAGGCTGCCCCAAAATTTTGTATTTTATTGTGCCTAGATAGCCTCTTTTTGTTGTTGAAAATTAATCAGAAAACTGTTACATTTCAGCTTTGTTTATTGATATCTCATGGTGGCGCAAGTGGTGTTCAACAATTGCTCTCCACCACAAACAAAACAAGCTACAGTAAAACCCTGTTAAGATGTTTGCGATGGGAAAGGACGAAATAATGCTTATTAAGAAGGAAAATTTCTTAAAAGGGTTAAATTATACATGTTCATACAGACAAGGTGCAAAATTGTCTTATTAAGCAGGAAACTTCTTAAGAGGGTTTAACTGTATGTTAACAAATAACTTGAAATGTACTACCAGGCTGGTGCTCAAAAGTTTTGCATATATTGATTATAGAGTGTTTCCCGAGAATTTTGTTTCAGTAAGAGCACAAAGCTCTCTGCTGTGGTTACATCTTAAACAGTAATTGAGAAGTAACCTCTGAGGGGTAAACTAAAGAGACTAACTCCAGCCAGTGCATCCTACTTGCTGCAGACTATGGCTATAGATATGTTTTTACATGAGCCAAAATTAAGATTTAAAAAAAAAAAAAAAGTAAAACCGGGGACTTAGAGCGCTCTAGGGCATAAGGAATGTACATCCTCTAGGCTTCACTTCTCCTCTCCGACACTCGCCTATGCGCCTTCAACCTCTACGGTCATGACTCCTCAACTGATATCACGTCACTCAGCCGGCCATCTCTTTACCACAGTGAACAAGCTCCGACTGTCTCCATCCTGGACTAACAATCTGACTTACTCTTCAATGTGGCTGAGTGATACAATGGGATCCATAATGCTCACAAAACACGTAAGCAAATATTGAAGTCTAAATTTTGGTATAACATTGCCTTTCATATAAATAAATTTCATTTTGCCACAATATAGACTGACAATATGCATAATTTTAGTTAATTGGGGACACATTCCGCAGCTTACAGACAAATACAGTAAACCCTCGATCTAACGACACTGCACAATGCCAGGTAATTATGTAGTTAATCCTGAAGTAATTGATTTTGTCACTCCCAATATTTTTTTTTAATGTGAGGGTTTTTTTTCTCTTAAAGAGTAATTACTGGCTTAAAATAAACATGTTTTTGATTGAAATTATATTATAGTGTAATGAAAAGGTGTCTTCAATATAAAATGGAGCTCCATTATCCCGCCGTGTGTCGTGACGCATGCTGCATGGCACGCTCGGTCATGTAGGATGGGGAAGGGAAGAGCGGCCGGCTGGCCTTGTCCTGTCTCCCTTTCAGCTCGCTGTGCACAAGCGATTCATCCTGATTGCCTGGTGCGAAGTTCACACAGACCTGACCACAACACGACCACTTGTATTATTTACGTGAAACTATAACAATGATTTAAAACCTTACATTACCGCCATTGAGTGTTTTTTTTACGTATGAACTTTTACAGCTTGTCGCCATTATAAGTTTTTAAGCTAAACCAATAATAATGCTTATCAAAGAAAAAAGTCTGTATTTTTTAAAAACCAGTACAGTATGTCTATTAGGAACGTGAATTTGGAGCCATTCAAAAGGACTAAAAACTGACTTTTGAATATAACAACTGCATTACTCGTCGCTTTAAGTCTTAGGCGTGCAGAAAAAATCATAAAACTATGCACAACGGGCCAGTTTAATGCTCTGCAAATAGAGGCAAAGTGGCTCTCGGCATGCTGGTCTCAGTCGCTCAATACGCTGCCCTGTTGAGAGTGCATAATCAAAAACGTTATCAGCCCACGTGTAGTATACGTGACTAGTTGTAGGCTGTTTTCACCCTGCAGTGAATTGCACAGCCACATGCAGAGTGATCAATAACACAGCATAAGTTGTCAATGTCAATACTAGCTCAATTCTAATGCTACGTGATTGGAAGCTAGAGAGAAAGTAGATGAGATTACGCGGGATTGTTTTATTTTTTTGCTTATTTTACGAACTGAGTGCAAAACTGTAATGAGGAAGGAAAAAAAAAAAAAGAAATGTGTCATATCTTCACCCCCCAACCCCCTGGACAGTCGCCAGACACGGAAACAAAGACGATGGCTGGGTGAGAGTGGGAGGGGAAAGGAAAACATGTGGCTCTGTTTTGCAGGCAGACAGACTGCTAGTTGCACGTGACTATCAGACAGTCTGCAGTTGAGGTGCATGCACACAAGCACAATCTGGTTTGTTAGCTAGGCGTGGGTGGTTGGCAACAGTTGTTGAACACACAGTGGTGAAAATGTATTGTACAAGAGTGGGCAAGACATGAAACTTACCTTCTCATCTCATCGGTTGGCCTAGTTAAACAAGAGCAAAGTATTTGGACGTAAGACGTAAGCTACTTAAGTATTGGGCATTACTGTTGCTACACGGCTACACGCATGTTAGGTGGCTGCGTAGTACAGATACGGACACATGAGGCGTGATAGAGATTACAGGGAGGAAGAAACTTCGAGAAGTGTGGGTGGGGGAAGAGGAGATACGGCAGTATTAGTCATCACTTCTCACATGATGGTGTTGCGCGGGCAATCCTAACTCAACCTGGCGTGCACTTACACTATATTCAAGCCAAAGTTTCTAGCATTTTTTCACAGTTTTTTTTAAAATAACATTTTACTGTCATCTATTCCACTTTGATTAACTTACCGTATTTACTGGATTGTAGGCCGACCCCTAACTTTCAAAACTTTGAAGAAAAACAAGTATATATATGACACCAATTGTAATTCGAATTTTGAAGGTCCCACGCACAGAAGGATAATGATAATGACAGAGTTTTACTGTCCTTTAATCTCTCAGAGAGCTAATTTTTTTCTTCCCGCCTGCCGGACGTGACATACAATGGAATGGGCGGGCGAGACACATCATGCATGCGAGGAATGCTGGCTTGGCTCGGCACGACCCAGCGCTGTGGTTCGACACAACACTCGGTTCATCCTGGCGCAGTGTACCTATTACTGCAGGGCCAGCTGCCAAAGTGTAAAGAAACTGTAGCTGTACCCACTCCCAAAAAAATTTTTTTATAAATAATGTACAGGTGGTAGATAGGCAAATACGGAATTAGGCCTTTAATGGAACCGTGAATTTATCATGTGATTGAGCTAGCATGAAAAATTACGTTAGTACTACATGCACACTATAAAAGTTTTTTCATGTGCTAAACTTATACAGTATATAATAAATTTTTTCACATACCGTACACAAAACATAAATGTCTTCTCACTAGTGGGGTTTTTTTTGTTACAAAAAAAAAAAAAACAACCTATTGTGCACTGCTAGGCTCTGGCTGAATATCATCTTCATCTTCAGACTCTGTGTTTGCATCATCACTGGACAGTTCCTTATCACTAGCACACCACAGAGCATCGTCTTCAGTAACGTTAAGCTCATTTGATATTGAGTACTTCTTAAATGTGTGGACTATCACGTCACTGATAATGTTTGTCCACGCTATGTCAATCCACACACAAACTTGCGACAAGCTTGCACGTTTCACACGTCCAGTAGTGGTCAACATCTTGTCCTCTCTGCAAAGCCAGTTGGTATAGTACTTTTAAATGTGTCCTTAAAAGGATTGTTGATAGAAACGTCCAATGGTTGTAACACGCACATCATTCCACCGGGAATAACAGCCAAGTCGGTCTTTCCCTTTTCCAGGGCCTCTTTCGCTTCCTGTGTTCTATGCTCCGGATAGGCATCCAGCACGAGCAGACTAGGCAGCTGCAACGTGCTCCAGGACGTCGTTCGAGCACATTTTCAGACTTCATCCATCCCTTTTCGTTTGCCAGAATGACCATTGTTTTCGGAAACGATTAACCCTTCGGCAGTGTTTTGCATTTTAAAATAACGTAGGGGGAGGGGGGGGATAATTTGTGTCCATCTGCTGTGCACGCCAGCAGCACAGTCATGAACTGTTTTTCACAGCCAGCATTTAGTATCTTCACCTCTTTACTTCCAGTCTGTGTTACCATGTAGTTAGCTGGCATGTCAAAGTAGACAGGTGTTTGGTCAGCGTTCCTTATCTGACCAAGAAGGTATCACGAAACGTTGGAATTTCATTAGCTTTGCTTCATAATCTGGTGGTAGTTTCTGTGTAACTGAAGTACGCCGACGAAGAGAAAACCCCTCAGTGTTTCATAAATAGCTGCACCCAGTGGCAACTGCATTTGAAGTTAGTTGGTAGTATTTTCATCTCCCGGGCGATTTTGTGTACCTTGGTTTGAGGGAGTTCTGCATTGACGGGCAAACATTTCACGCATCGCAATAGCGTCACAAAGAAGAAACCATGTTAACGCTCGTCCTATGGTTTTTAACACCTATCTAATATAACCTAAAAGTGTTAGCATTCTCCTGCACCGCTGCCGATCGCAGTGTTGCCGTCTATTTTTATTCCAGTGTTATATGTGACATGTAAGATCACAGGTTGCTGTCTTTATTTGTAAAACAACATTTACTTGTGTCCCAGTGTTATCCAACGTTATTTTCCATGTATAATTGCCGCCGGCAATTTTTGTTACCAATGTTTATTTTCAAACATGGCCGAGTGCGTCACCAGTGTTACCAATCCTGTGCACAAGACTCTGTAAAGTGCAGTAATAAATAATAACGGGGAATACGCACGTAAATATGTATTGTAATTGTTGTTTATTACTTTAAATATGTCTAATAGTGATTAAATACTTGTATGTATTAATCTTACTGTTTAACGGCAACACTAGTGTTTTTTATGTCAGGCGAGATATTTGTTTATCCAGTTGAGTATTTTTGCACTACGAGTAAGTATTTTCAGTGTGTGCGGGTGGCGCTACTACAACAGCAGACAGCCTCGAGCGCCCGTTTTGCTAACAGTACTTCTGCCCTTCTGGCGAGCATAAAACACGGGCGTTTGCCCCAGATAGTTAGTCGTCAGCGGCTCGGCCTTCGGGCCGGGTAGGCCTGGCACTCCTTCCCTTCCTTATAGGTTGTGGCGGTAGCCTGCCACCTAAGCCCTCGCTCCCTCCTTATGGGTCATGGTGGTAGCCTGCCACCTAAGCCCTCCTACCCAATCTCATCACCCTTTTACCGCTCGTACGCTCACCAGGTCGGCTCGACTTGATCGCTAAGCCAGCTTGACCGCGGTTCAGCCTTGCTCAAGCATGGAGACCTAACTTCACGCTACGGTCTCTTGTCTCCATGCCCTGACGCGCTAAAAGTAAAGTGTTGTTGCACACTTACAGTACGGAACCTGTCATTCAGTAATTTCAATGGCCCGCAGAGCCATATCATTCAGAACGGCCATAGATGTGTTGTAGCCTTCTTAGGGATTAAGAGTGATCGCCTTGTAACCTCGTTATGTTGTCATTCAGTTATCGGCCCGTAGAGCAATAGCAATGTTGTAGCCTTCGTTATAAGTTTGTTATGTTGTCAGTTTTCGGCCCGCAGAGCCATATCATGTAGAGAGGCCAAAAAAATGTTGCCTTCTTAGGAATCGAGAGTGATCACCTTATAACCAAGTCATATTGTCTCAGTTGTCGGCCTGTAGAGCCATGTCATGTAGAGAGGCCATAGATATGTTGTAACTTCTCAGGGATCAAGAGTGATTGCCTCAAGCCACGAGCAAGGCCTAATGTTCACCCCAGTATTGTCATGGCCCGATGAGCCTTTGTTAAGTGTTTGTATCCAGTAATCCTTGTTGCATGGCCCGAAGTGCCCGAACGAATTAGTTTTACTCTCCAGCATACGCCTTTCTGTCATCTTGTTGTATCTTTCTTATGATGTTATTTGAACCTTGTCACATCTACCTGTACCAATTGTGTATGACCTAAGTCTAATTGTAACCCCATGAAGCAAATGTTGAAGGTGATGTAAACCCATGTCTGTATCAAGTGTATCAACCTGTTCTATGTTTGAATACACCCTGTGTAACTCAATTGACCTTTCGTCTCCTTTCATTTACCCACCTTGTGCACCAACCTATGACAACTAGTATGAGTGACAGAAGCCGTCCCTTTATTTATGTTAAAGATTGACTCCCTGTGCTTGCACTGGAGTTCTTCCTCGATGGCTCACTCAGCAGTCACTCGTTGAGTCAAGGTTAACTCCAGTATAGTTCACTCTAGAAGAGCCTCTACCTTCTCATGCTCTCACCATATCTAGCAATCATAGCCAATACAAAACGCAACACAGTGGAGGCAGGACACATTTTGCCTCTTGGGCGTTAACAAAATTTTTCAAATTGATCTCCAGTGCATGGTGACATCCACGTTTTGGCCCCCAAAAGTTTTTTTGTGTTTGTATATGTGCAGTGTTTCTCCTTTTGTTTTCTCCACCTTCATAAGTTTGTTTCATCAACCCGAAATGTCTTAGAGCAGCGAGATTAGACTTTTCGTCAGTATATTTGTTGACTTTTTTTTTAAACTCTGCTGTATAATTTCTTCTCTTCATTTTGAAACTTAGCAACTATGTATTACGTAAATAGGCACAAGCAGCAAATACAGCGGTAGCGGTACCATAGCGGACTGGCAGCACGCGTGTACCGCAGGAAGCCGGCAACTACGTACACTATTGCCAGATCGGCACACTCTGGCCCAAGGGTCAGCTGGCGGCGTCGCTGTGACATCACCTCTCGACCGGCCGTGATGTTGCTAGGGATCACACACTGTCTAGCAATAACTGCACGTTTTTATGAATTAGTTTCACGTTAAACGTATTTGTTTATGTTTGCTCCGAAAAAGAAAAGTGGCCCATACGAAGTGCAGTATTTAGGAGAATGCTAAAACATAAATTACGTGTCAGTGTGAGAGAAGCAGTGCGTGTTGCAAAGCGGAATGTCTCCCACGTTTTTAAAGTCGAAGTTGCCCGATCACTTCTGAAGCTGTGTTATATACTGAAACAGTACGCAAATAAACAATATCTGAGTTGTATGCTAATATGCTCAATAATTTAATACCAATAACCCGATTCTCCAAAAATCACAAATATACATAGGATCAAAGATACAGACACAAGAAGTTACACAAATATCCTAATATCCCTTTCCTACAACTCACAATAAATCCATTTAATTTCATACAATAATCCACTAATCAACTAAATGTCCATCATCGTCCATTTGACGGTAATTCGACGGTACCAACTGGGTACTGATGCAAATAGTTCAAATGTCTAAACGCCTTAATCCTACAAACTCAACACAATACGAAAAGTAGAGCAGGACTACCCCGAATGCCCGACGGAAGACCGACAAGTTCACTGTCCAGAAAAGTTCAAATACTTAATGCATAGGAGGCCTCCGGACGAAAATTCCGTAGGTTTAATGCTTCCAACAAATAATACTTAGGCGTCTGCCACACTTCCGAGAGGAGAATCCATCGCCGTAAAGTATCTAATTCTGCCGCACTGCTAAAGTATGTACTCTTCTTACCTTGCTTCTTGAAGGAAAATGATCACCGAAAAGTTCGGTGAAATACCGGCCATATACGTCTCTGCAATTCCAGTATGCATGCCTCCCCGAGACGGCGTGGCCATCAATAAACCAGAAAATTTCACAGTCTTAGTATAGAACAACTTAATCTTTGTGGAAGTCTTTGTCCAATAACACATCCGGCCGAGCAGCGACCAGCCCGCTCCTGCCTCGGTTTCCTGATGACCAATAACTCACCCAGCTCCGGTCCCGTCGTCGACCCGCCCGCCATTCCCCTCACCCCCCTCTTCACTCGATAGACGTCAGTTCTAGGTTGAGTGGAGGGGAAGGCGGGAGCCGATACCACGCAGTCAAGTGGGACAAGGGGAGCACAAAGGCGTCGGCGCACAGCCATCAACGGGCATCAAGGGCACAATACCAACGATCTTGCACTGTGCGTCACTCAATTAGTGACAGACGATATTTCCCTTTGCTTACTTATTTTTTATTTATTCAGTTACAGTATGTAATTAGTGGTAATTTTAATACTGTACCTTGAAATGAGAATAAAATACTCTGCGTGCTAATACTTAAGTAGGAGCATGGCATCAGCCGTATTTGTTTACATTAGAACCAGTAACAGACGGAATATTTTGAAAACGAAATGTCTCTGTTTAAAATGTACTTAATTTGTGATTGAGTGTCATTTATTTTCATGAAACTTTTTAATAAATAAGAGTAGTCCCATTAAATATGAAGATGTTAATTTTAAATGAAACTTAAAATTTCTGGTTCATTTACCATAGGTGAACATTTCTAAGGGGGAGGGGAGGAAACCGTAACAGAAATGTTGCAAATAAAACAAATATTCAAATAAAAATTTAGCATATTGAATGTAATTTACTGTGGTCCTTGAAATATTGATAGACAGTCCTTGAATTTTAATTGTATGTTGCTGTAAGAACTCTGGATTTTGGTCAGTGCTTAACATCAAGGTGTTCAGCGCTGGTGGTGGGTGATATGACACGAGTATGGAACAGCGCTGGAATTAGATGGCGGGGAAAACGGGAGATCTCTTAGAAAACCCAGCTGCACCGATCGGCACAATTCCCACACGTAAAAATCCGGGGACCGTCCCCGCCAGTAATCGAACCTGGATCGCCTTGGTAAGAGATGAATGGTCTGACCATTCGGCCACTGTGGTTCCCATGAATGTGTAGAAGAAAGAAAACACTAGCCAGCATTGTAGCTACTATTCTACCAAATTAATTATTAAGTACACATTGTCACCTTATTGTACAAATAGGCGTAGTCTATAAAAATATTAAAATTTTGATTTTAAAGCTGCACTTGGGGTATTTATGGTTATTTGTACAATATTTACTATGTCTATATGTAAAAGAGAACACTGACTGACATATCAAGCTGCAGCCCAAACTACTGGATCTATAAATGTGAAATTTTTTGTTGGTTCCCTTTAGGTTGTAGACGAACACTAAGAAGGAATTTTTCTAAATTCGTCTCTTAAGGGGGTGAAAAGGGGTGAAATATGTTTTATAAGAATAGTCTATAGAACTTGAACCCGACGGCCTGTTGTCGTGAATTTTACTTCATAAGTCAATCATGAAAAATCATATTAGCTAATTTAGAGGTTTTTCGAAATTCGACTTTTAAGGGGGGTGAAAAAACCTGAAATGTGTTTTTGATTAATTATCTATGTCTTTCAAATCCATCAGGATACATAGTTGCTTTTTTACTTTATAATTCTGGTTATGTGAATACCCAAAAAGTAGTTTTTAAATTTTTTGTATTTCGGCTCCCAAAGAGTAAAAAAGAGGAAATGTTTTTTTTTTATTAATCATCTTTATAGCTCGAACCCAATGGCATATCGTTGTGATTTACTTCAATTATACTGTATATGCATACAAATATACAACACAGGACTTTTATGTTAAAGTGTGCCAGTAATCGTTTGCCTCGATTTAAATTTAACACGTTGTACTAATGTAGATGTTTACTCTGTTAATATGATGCAAGATATACTTTTTTCTAGTGTGTTACTTTGCAGCATAGACTGTGCTAAAATTTGTTCAATAAAGAGTACATAAAATTATAAAACAACATTTATAATCAGCGACTTTCTTAACCATGCTGGTTTTAGGTACATACTCCCTGCAACAAGCTATGCCGGACTGTGGATCATGTCAAAGTGAGACACTGCCACAGCCCAGGTGCGTAGATTCACTTAGTTTCGTATAAATTACAAATTTAATACAGGCACATTGCTGTTAGCAAATTTTTTTTAATGCAGAATTGTTAGTAACATTTGGAGAGTTTGAAATCTTAAATATTTTGATTTTCTACTTTACAAGTTGAACAATGCAGGTTTTTTTCCCACACAAATTTCAGAGACCTAAAATCAATTTTATTGAAATGTAAATCATTACAAGCGTATTAGATGCCGCAGTTTATTAAAGTAGCAGCTGTACTTTAAATTTAAAAGGTAAATAAAAATTCAACGATTGAATGAAACCTGTGCTGTTTGTACCCAACCTGTACACGTGTACTGTTGTTACATTGACTGTGATTTGAACTTGGCACCTGTCCGCCATACAGGAAAAATTATAAGTGTGTTTGATCCTCATGGCGTTAGGAAGCAAGTAGGTGTGTTGCGATTGCAAACAAATTTTTTGTCTTCCGGGCCGGATGAATACCAGTTTCGTGATATGTATGGCAGATAACGCCAAAGTTCGTAAACAATTGTTTATGGTTAGAAACGGCTATCTGTGTACAATAAAAGAAAATGTTTAGGAATGTCATCCCGCCTGGCCTACTTCTATCGGTTGAACTTGTTCAAGTCGATAAAAAACCCGCGCAATGTGTAGTTATTACAATCCACTAAATCTTGCTGTGTGCATATTACTTCAGGATGTATTTGCTAACCATACGTGACACTCAAAGAGCTGAAAGGGCAATTGGTCTCATTGTTGAAATTAGTTGGCTCCCAATTGCATAAATGGTTCTCGAGCCATCAAGCTTCCTGGATGATGTGAGTGACAACCCTGGCCTTTTGATAAAGCAGAACCTGTAAAAGTGTTGGATTTACATTGGGACCCATCACATGATGAGTTTTTTTAACAAGTGAACATTCCAGATTTTCCATCCACAAAGAGGAATATTCTGTCAACAAATGCTTGGCTGTACGATCTGTGCGGGTGGTTGGCTCCTGTGAATGTGGCTTCCAAAATGCTGTTGCAGTTACTGTGGGCTCAAGATCTGGGATGGGATTAGCCAGTGGAGAAAGATGTCCTGGATCAGTGGAATAATTTCAAGACTGCTCTGCTCCGGGTGTCAGAAGTAAAGATCGTCAGGTTTGTCACAATACTTGACTCTGAAACTGAGTTTCATGGTTTTTGTGATGGTAGCGAAAAGGCATATGCC
The DNA here is from genome assembly GCA_003012365.1 of Medauroidea extradentata. Taxonomy (NCBI): domain Eukaryota; kingdom Metazoa; phylum Arthropoda; class Insecta; order Phasmatodea; family Phasmatidae; genus Medauroidea; species Medauroidea extradentata. The sequence continues at coordinate 8,758 of PNEQ01093010.1, read as the reverse complement.
ACAGTTATTTACCGTATGCACGTTGTGCGCTGCATGGCAGTAGAACGCAGGTTCACTACGGCTAAGTCTAGGGTGCCACCATTGAAGACGCTGACAATTCCGAAACTCGAACTCTGTGCTGCAGTGTTGTTGAGCAGGCTTTGGCAGCATGTGAAGAAGCTGTATGAATCAGAGGTTAGCAGCTTAGTACTTACCAGGTGGACAGACTCTACGGTGGTACAGGCTTGGTTGAGACTATCACCTCGTACATTGAAAACCTTCGTAGCAAACAGGGTAGCAGAAGTCCAGTCAGCCTTGCCCCCTCCCCAGTGTATGGAATCATATTCCATTGGAACACAATCCTGCAGATGCTGCTTCTAGAGGTGCTATATAGGTGATTCGGGATAAAGTGAGCACTCAAAAAAGCCCTGATTAATTTCTATTTTCTGGCAGTTTCCGCGGTATGTAAACGTAAACATGCCACGTGATTTAATTTACATAGACTTGTACAATGTTTACATCTACATTACACTGGGCTGAAAATGTTATCAACAATATCGACTCATTAAATACACGGGTACTGAATAAAATGTATAACCAATAGTAATCTTAGTTATAAATACCTGCGAGTTAACATCTTTTAATACTGATTTCTGTGCATCGACTCTGATTTATTCGACCCGCACTACTGCCGTTACGTATCTCGTAACTATGTACACATTAAAATCGAATTTATACCTCAAAACCGCCACAAAAAACTACGCCATAATGACACACGCAATTTAAGAATTCAAACCTGTTCAGTTATACTGCCATGAACGACGACACTCAACAAAAACAACGTATTTTCTCAGTGTATGAAACAAAAAAAAAAATGCTGTTTCTAAATCAAGATATGTACTCATGTTGGCGATCGTTAACACATAACAAATTACATATTACCAATGAGGAAACAGTCACTTCTAATGCTTTTGAATGCATTTTATCAGAAACCCATACAGTATTTATTGCACAACGGACAAACACAACCGCTCTCTTCTTGTACCGTCATTGAACGCTTCCAAGCTAAGTGGCGAAAACCTAACTCTGATGCCACCTGTCGGTGAAATAATTAACTACGTCAGTGCGCGTAGCACTAGCCGCCTTTCCCTAACGACTGTTGAATTTGAACGGCCTGGATTAAATCACTTTCTACTGGCGCCATTTAAGTAAACTTACACAGGCAGTAAGTATGTCAATATTATCATAAATAAATATTTTAAAGTATATTAAATACGAAGAGGTCGATTCCATTTGATGTTCTTTCAGTAATGTTGTATTTAAATATAAAATACATGGACCTACGTGCAATAATTCACTGCCAACTGTATAAGCAGTAATGTAACTGTTGTCAATGTTGAATTATATGCAGCAACGGCTAGTGATTTTTTTCAAAGGTTAAATCTTTAGTACTCACTTCATTCCGAATGACCTACAATCCTTAGCAGCTGCTCGTGATTCCATGTGGTTTGCGAGCCCATGTTGGCTATCTCTGCCCAAGGAATACTGGCCTTCAGACAGATGTGTGAATCAAGGCCCACTTCCGGAGTTGATGTCTCCTGCGACTAATGTTTTACTAGCCCAACAGAATACGCCACACATTTTGGAAGATTCCTTAGGACTCCTGCAAAGGTTATCCTCACTGAGCAGACAGTGTGAGTCTTAAGGGCATTAGCTGCTTTTCACAGCTCGATTGTGCCGGTTTTAAAAATGCTGAAACTGAAAATAAAAATTTTAAAAATGCAATATTTTTTTAAAATACAAATAATTTTTATTCTTTAATATTATGAGCATGTGATTGTAGCCTGCAATGTTTTTATCCACTGTGATTTTTTTTTTTTTTTTAGTTTGCTATATCAGTTGGTTTTAGTGTAGTCGTTAAAACGAAAACATGCAAAATATGACTTTAACAAGCCATTATGATAAATAAAAAAAATTTCATAAGAGCCAATTTTAGTCACATTTTTTGTCTAAAATAAAAAAAAAAGTCTGGTACAAATACAAAATAAAATAATGATGATGAAAATTGTGGTAGACAGTACCCTTAAGTAGGAGTTTATGAATTCATTGCTAAGGTTAGTATTGCTTGGAGAATAAACATTACTTCATGAAGTACTACATACATACTTGCCAAACAAGCCTTTGACAATGAATACCGGCCTTAGAATGAGAGTAGAAAATTAGCAACCATCCAATGGCTGGCTTTTCAAATTTAAAGCTGTTGTAACACACTAAAGTTATGTGGTGAAGAACTTTGATCAAGACATTTTCAGTTATGTATAATTCTTAAAATACGTAAATAGCAATTTCAGAATTATTTATCTTTCTTTGGTTGCTCCATAATTTCCAGGATATGCTGAAAGTTGTCGACCGAAATGTGAAATTCTATTTAGAGTAGAAATCAGTTGCACAAAATCTCTATTTAACAAACCCCGTAATAACAAACATGTAATTTTTGGTCCTTTGAAAGGTATTACATAGCAGTTAAAATGCACAGTTTTTAAAACTACAAAGTTGTCTTCTCATGTTCTCAAAATAAACGTATTTGGCAAAAGTTTGATGTCTGAAAAAAAAAAAAAAAAAAAAAAGTATGATTTTGAAACGTCATCTTCCGCGTATCTGTGGAAAACATGACTTGTTTATCATTATCTTGAAATCGCAAAAACTTTTCTGTCATCTGTCCTCCTGTGTTAAAAGAAAAAATGTTTTGAGATATTTCCAACATAAATGTTTTGACTCTTGACTATGATTCACTACAGCAATTATTTTGTCATTGTCAACTGAGACCTGATCAATAAAAGCAAAATTCAAATGAAAGTCCAAACAAGTATATAGTCCGCTAAACTTTGTTAGTTAATGCTGATCATTTACTAGTGAGCACCAAGACAATTAAGTAGCCTACAATACGTCCAAAAAAATTTAATACAAAAAAAATTCACAAGAACATAACACATTTATGTTATAAAAGTTCTCTGACCAGACAATCTAAAAAAAAAGACTGTTATAAGTAAGAGACTGAGCCGGGATAGAAGTTGTTTCATGTTCACTTGTCTGTGTCACTAGCACTGTCACTTGCACTAGCACTTGATGAGCTGTGAGAATGAGAGCGTGAGCGTGATGCCCTGGAGGGTACTTCTCCTTCCTCCTCCTCGCTGCCACCTATACACAGACCAAGCACAGCCCTTATCAGCTACCCCGATTCCTAAACTAAGAAACATATCCACAGTATAAAACAATATTATATACAGCTAAATTATTTGGGAAAACTTGTCTTAAAAAATTAAGTTTTGTTCTACGTACTTAATGTTAAAACATTCAGCGCAGCTTACACCATAAGACACTAAAAGTACGACGAGATAGACACCATTCTGACTAAAAACAAGCTTATAAAAGTCTCTCACTATCAGGAACGCTACCATGGAGGTAAGAATAGTAATGAGATTGTAGACACATAGTTAAAGCAACGTTTTTAGGCGCCCCAGTATGGCGCTGAGGCCGTTTCAGGTTATGAACACTTGTTTTAATCCAGAGATGTTATTCCAAATATGTTATATAACTAATAGCATTGATTTAAACTTGTTTGCTTAGACCAGGGATTTGATTGTGAAGCTATCACATTGCTATAGGTTAACGAACAGGGGGCCGCCATCATGTGATCCCAAAAAAAGTGGCTTCAAGTATCTCTCACAAATTTCTATACGCATGGCGGATGCTACAGAATATCATAATCCAATATCTCCAACTTTTCCAGGTTTTTTAAACCAATAGCAACTCAAGTGAGTTTTCATACTAGCATCTGTGACAATTATTATGCTAGTACTCACACTAGTATATTCACTGGTAATACATCTAACCATATACAGTACATTGACGCATCCTGTAGTGCTATTTATATTTTTTAAAGCTCGTCCTGACATTGGTCGCCAAATCACCACTTGCTCGCACTATACCACTGAAATTCACCCTGTGCCAGGCCAACACCTGCATTAGTTCAGCTGGCTTTGCACTGCCAAGATCTCAGAAGACAATCATTGAAGTGACTGAACTCTTACACCAGAGGGATCTGGGACCCAAACCAAATACCCCGGTAAGAGACACAGCCCTATATTCCTGAGGGAAAACATGGCACCGGCTCTACCACAGCACTGCCAAACAGGTAGGCGACGACCCCCCCCCCCACCCCCCCCCCCGCAGATTCAGGATAAAAAATGTAAACACAGCACAGTAATATGTGCGTACCAGAGCAGTAAACTGAGGTGATCAGCCAGTTTGTCTGAAGTGAAACACATTGTGGTACTATATTGCAAAAGCAATATATGTACTGTCTGCAGTCTGCATGCTAACTCCGAGTCCCTGGCAAGTACGTGTTTTTTGTCTGTAAAGAACAAGTCGTACGTTGATGCACATACTAGCTGTACTATTGTTGTAAGTTAGGACATGTTTGCTACTGTGTTGCTGTAGCATACACGATATTTAGGACGAAAAATGTAAACATGCTAGAGACTCAGAGCTTGTGCGCAGACAGTAGATGCATCTAGATGCACGGAGCAAGTATATTTGTTATTTTTTTTTTTTTTCGAGAAAATGAATATCTTTTAGAAACTAATTTAATGAAGGAGAGTTAAATTTGACACAAAGACAATATTTCGGCACCAATAAATAAAGTTGGTCACTCTTGCACAAAGGTATTAACTATAATAAACTTACACAGAAGCTTAACTATAGTAACAAGACAACATTACACTATTGTTACTGGTGACATACCTTCTGATCCACTCTCTGCTTCACTTCCACTCCCGCTCCCACTGCCACTGCTTTGCTCATCATCCTCTCTCTCCTCTTGTTCCTCGTTTTCATCCTCGTCTGCCTCCACCTCTTTTACCTTTTCTTCTTCCCCATCTTCCTCATCCTTGTCTGCTGCCTCATCTTCATCATCAGCAGCCTCTTCATCCTCTGCATCTGCCATCTCCTCATCGTTTTTGTCTGCACCTTCATCTTCATCCTTGTCATCAACCATCTCCTCATCTTCATCTGCAGCTGGCACTACTTCATCATCATCTGCCTTCTCATCTGCAGTAAAATGCACAATGTTACGCCACAACGAGCTGGTAAAATGAAGCAGGTGTACAATATAAACGTGTTTCAAGGCATGATGTGCTTACCAATACAGTAACTATACACAACTCTTAGGTGTGTGTGAAACTACATATTAAACTGGCAAGGGTAAATACGTTCTTTAACCACTAACATGCATGAGACAAAGTGCATGATCTCTGGTAATAGAATTTATTTTGTCTGGATGTGAACAGCAAGCACAGTAACACCAAGTACATTACTTACCTAAACATAAATTAGACTATGTATTATTCCAATTTTTTACTTCCCAAAAACTGAGGGTCGTCTTATTTGCGAGACTTATGATTACAATTATGTATTTTGTTTATAAATGCATTTGTTAGGCATTTCACATCTGTGGTGATAAGGTACAACATAAGATCATGCTGAAAATAAAGGTTTTCTTATGTAATTTAGCCAGTGTATATTAAATGCTCATTTCAGTGCATTAAATGCTTAAGTATTGGGTTATGTCAATAGTATAGTATGTATTTCGAACAAATAGACTTAACTCAATTTTACACATGCTTGATGATTAGAAATCACATTTTATCTATTAAACCAACAGAATAAAGTAATATGTACTGTTTATTGTAGTAATTATTCATTTTTTTTATATTTTCATTTCATAGGGAAAAATATGTTTTTCCTCTAGATCAAACTGAAAACGTAGGTGTTATCTTGTATTCAAAGTATTTTTATTTTGTGAAAAAATACAGTACCTCAAAAGTGTGTAGTCCGACTCTGATAAGCTTGCCTTGGAACACAAAACATGCTTTGCCAATGCAATTTTTTTTATACGAATCAGTTTATTGAATGTGTGAAACCCTTCAAATTTGTTAAATCTAATGTTTTGTTTAGATCTATCACAAACAAATACATATGAATTGAATTGGTGATCCCCAATTATAAAATTACATTACAGTCACCAGAATAAATATTATTTATTCCAGTTGTAAAATCAGATATTTTGTGGACAAAATGCAAGAAAAATTATGAAGACACTTCAAAATTTTCCACTGCATCTAACAATTTAAAACCGTTACATAGATTTATTTACCTCATATTTTACAACACAGTTCCTGTATTAATAATTTGAAGGTACAAAAATTATAATAACATTGAATAAAAGTGTTCAACCATGTTTCGCTTCTCTACATGTATCCGTATTTTCTATGTAAGGCGCCACAATTTTACCCTCATTTTCACTGCTTTTGACACCAATAAAATACCTATATACGTATTGGGTTATGTCATTTGTTCCGGCATTTTATGCTATACACGTAGAAAATTTACGATCTGTGTCATTTCGCAAGACATAAAATCCGGCAAATTGTATTTCACTGCAAACATAAAATTCTTTGTTCATAATTAATTCTGCAGAGTTAAAAGATATTTTTATGTAACATTAATTTTATCATGTACAGTATTAAAAACAAAAATTATCATGTACAGTATTTGTACATATTAGCAGGATAAATACCTAAATGTATGGCATCAATTTACCAGGTGGGGTGGGACTTCACGGTAAGGGAGAAATGAGACCCTTATTTAATTTGCAATCTCTTAACATATAACTATTAATAATATTTAATTAATTTAATTACGTACAATATTGAAAAGTAGAGATTCAATCAAAATTTACACTAAACAAAAAATAAATACTATGTATGTGAAGAAGGCTCTAATCACTAGGTTAACCAATTAAATAAATAGAGGGTTGAGGAACTCACAGGCTGGTACTGCTTGATAGTGACAAATATATGAAAGGACAAACACAGTGTTGCATGAATGCGGTTACACAACGTTTCACTGGCTTAGGCCGACTTCATGAGACAGTGAGTTCAGGCACAGAGTAATAGCAGTGATGGAAGCGTGGTTGACTATCCTAGTGGCCAGGGAGTGAACTTGGGTGGGGCAGAAAAATTCAAGTTTAAGAGATGTGGGAATGTAGGCTATTCTGGTGTACTAGTTAATATAGATTTTATATGTGCGTATGTGTGTGTCTATACATATATATCCATCCTAATAGCAGACTACATCAAAAATGACACAGTAAACAACCGTTACTGAATATGTACACTCCTCCCCCGCTCATCCGACTCTGTTTTAACCGAACCTTCTGTTAACCGAACCGTTTTTCTCCGTGTTATAAATATAAATGTGAATACATGCCCATTAATATGTACAAACATGCAGTACAATTAGCGCGCGCAGCACGCAATTGTCGTGTGCACTGTGCCAGTCACGAAGCGAGCCGCGAGACGCGTTGGCAACTGTATGGAAAGAGGGGGCCGGGGAAGAGTGGTGGCGGATGGGTAGACAGCGATTCTCCCCCCTTCCTCGCTCCCAAACACGGCCACGCTGGAAAGTACCGGCTGTTTTCCTGGCGGTATCTATCTTGCGCGTGATATAAACGGTTGGTGTAACTCGCTCGTGGGATAATTTTGAACGTTTGTTTATTGTTTGTATCGCGGCTCGCGATGTCTACAAAAAGAACAAATTTGTGTTCCGGTTAGAGTGAGAAAGTAAAAAAGTTGTGTTGTCTATTAAAGACAAAGTGGACATTTAAAAAAAAACTGGATGCCGGTGCATCAGTTAAATCACTGTGTTTGTGTTATGAAATAGGCAGAACCACTGTGTACGACATAAAAAAACAAAAGAACGAACTTTGCAAGTTTTATGCCGATAGTCAATCAAGTAAAGCAATGGAAATTCGTAAAACAATTCTATTGAGTAGAAGTGCAGAACTAGATAATGTTTTAATGGAGTGGTTTCGACAACGCCGTAGCAAAGGTGTTGATATTTCTGCTGCATTATTAATGGAACAAGCAAAATTGTTTCATGTTGAACTCAAGTTGCCATTCACGTGCGACTAATCCCATGGATGGCTGTATAGATTCCAGCAACGCCATGGCATTTCAGCTTTCAAGCTGAAAGGTGAATTGCTTTCTGCTGACACCTAAGAAGCAGAAAAGTTCGTCGGTGATTTCGCGAAATTATTTTCTGAAGAAAAACTTTCTGCAGAGCAAATATATAACGCAGATGAAACGGCACTCTACTGGCGTTGCATGCCGCGATCGAGCCTGTGCACAACCCGATGTGAGGCACTTGGCCCACCCTTCCTTGTTAATTTTCCAAATTTCTCGTGTGACCTTTTATTTCCTTCTGGCATAAACGTAACGTAAAACCTAAAAGATTGATTTATATATAAAACCGGCGTCAGCATAGGTAATAGAATCCCGGGAGGCTTCGTGGTCACTAGCTGTGAGAGAGAGGGGGGAAGGAAACCCGGCTACCCGCACGGGCAAAGCAAGGAAAAGTGAAGTGCTAAGCCTAAGGGCCTGTGTTAAAATTAAATACCAGAAGAGACACCGGGACTCAACACCAAAGTGCCAGGTGTAGACCGCGGTAAGAAATAAGGAAGAGGGAAAGGCACTGGATCTCTGTAACATTTACCTTGTAATTTTCGTAGCTTTAAGTTCAGACGCGGTGGGCTAAACCGTTTAAGGATCTAATTTCAATGAATTCCACACATGTACGATAGGCGAGAGCATTCAGATGAGATGAATTGTAATATAAGTGTGAATATCAATGTGTTATTGTTTACGGCGAAGGGCGGCCA